>PVIY010048076.1:0-17493 GCA_004026745.1 Myrmecophaga tridactyla | reverse complement strand
GAGCCCCTCAATGAAACCTCAGTAACAACTCCTGTCCTGGGTCTAACAGTGCTCCCCCAAATTCATGTCCACCTAGAACCTCAGGATGCAACCTTACTTGGAAATAAGGTCCTTGCAGATGCAAACAAGTTAAGTTGAGGTCATACTGGATTAGGGTGGGCCTTAAATCCAATGAGACTGGTGTCCTTAGAAGAAGAGGGAAATTTGGACACAGGGACACAGGCTCAGAGGGAAAATGGCCATTTGAAGACCAAAGAAGAGATTGGAGTGATGCTGCTACAAGTCATGCTGGGGCTAGTGGGAGCTGGAAGAGGCCAGGAAGGCAATGTGGTTTAAATCATGCACCCCAGTTTGGACAGGCTCTTGATCCTCATTCTGCTGGTTGGGAACCCATTGTAGATAAGTTCTCATCAAGATGCTACTTCAGTTAAGGATGGCCCAGCTGAATCAGGTTGGGTTTCATGTGGATGACTGGAGTCCTTTATAAGCAGAGTGAAAGCCAGATGGAGAGAGATGCCACAGGGCAGCCAGAAGCCAGAGGTCTAACAGAACCCAGAAGAGAAGGAGAAGACACCACCAATGTGATGGAAAAGCCAAGGACCAAGGATGGCCAGCAGCAGCCCCAGAACATCACCGTCTTCCAGGAGAAAGCATCGCCTTGCTGACACCTTGATTTGGGGCTTCTCCTGGCTTCAAAACCATGAGCCTATAAGTTCTCATTATTTAAGCTCACCCATTGTATGGTATTTGTTTCAGCTGCTGAGAAGCTAAAACAGAAGGTGTTCTGGGTTGAATTGTGTAAACTCCCCACCAAGAAATATGTTCAAATCCTAACCCCCTGTCCTACAAATGTGACCTTATTTGGAAATAGGATCTTTGAAAATATGATTAGTTAGGTGAGGCCAAACTGTTGGGTGGACCCTAAGCTAATATAGTTGGTGTCTGTATAAGAAGAAGAGAAGTAGCACAGATGCAGAGAAGATTATGTGGCGTTGGAGGCATCTATTAGCACTGGAGTGATGCATCTAGAAACCAAGGAATATCAACGATGGCCAGCAAACATGAGAAGCCAGAAGAGGCAAGGAAGGGTTCTCCCTCCAGGTTTAAGAGGGAGCGCAGCCCTGCCCACCTTCGTTTCCAACTTCTCGTATCCAGAACGGGGAGACAACACATCTCTGTATTTTAAGCCACGACGTTTGTGGTACTTTGTTATGGCAGCGTTGGGAAACTAAGACAGTTTTTACTAATGAATAGTAGTGTGCTACTGTAACATATTTAAAAACTGTAGAAGCAATGTAGAAGGAATTGGGTAATAGGTACCCTATTCAAACGGCTGGAAGAATTTTGAAGTGCTTGATAGTGAATCCTAGATTGCTTTGAAGAGACTGTTGGAAGAAGCACGGATGTTAAAGGTGATTCCATTGAGGGCTTGGAAAGAATTGAGGAGAGCTGTAGAGAAAGCTTGTGTCATCCTAGAGAACACAGGGCTTGTCTTGAACAGCATGTTGCTAGTAATATGAATGTTGGTGAGGCCTTAGGAGGAAAACCTTTGGGAGGAAATGAAGAGCGTGTTCTTGAACACTGCAGGAAAGGCCATCTTTGTTATAAAGTGACAGAGAAATTGGTAGAATTGTGTTCTGATGGTGGCTAGAAAGCAGAACTTCTGGACTGTGAATTTGGGTATTTAATTGAGGAGAGTTCCAAGAAATGTGTGGAAGATATGGCCTGTTTTCTTCTTGCTGCTTATAGTAAAATGCAAGAAGAAAGATAAAACATTAAGCACAAAGAAGCCAGCACTTGATGATTTGAAAAATTCTCAGCTAATCGGAGATAGGGCCAAGGGTATGGTTAGACCACTGTTAATGAGAATAGGCATGTTTTCTGTGGTTCCAATCAACCCTCTAGCAGAAGCCAGGAATGAAGATTCAGTTATCCAGAAAAGATCTATGGGAGGATGTTCTTGTCTGATGGCTTGGGACCCCTGTGAATAACACATGAGACCAACAAGCTTTTCTTGAGAAAGTTATACGAGCATAAACACTGCCAGCCTAGACCAAAAAGGACAGAGATGGAGCAAAATGAAGAAAGAATAACTTCAATGGCAGAGTCAAAGACGCACAGGCCAGGACCAATGGGATCTCCTTAGATTGGGAATGTGGCAAATGGGGCATTCACCCCATGTGGGCTGGAAGGACAGAGCATCAAGGCTCAGATGATGATTCTCAGTCCTTGAAATCTAATGGGATTACCTTTCTAGATTTCAGCCAGGTTTGAGACCACAATCCTTATTTTCCTCTTAATTTCTCACTTTTTGGAATGGGTGTGTCTGTCCAATACCTGTCCCACCATTGTAATTTGGAAGTACATCATTCTTCTTTCTGGTTTCACAAGTCCATGAATGGAGAGGAATTTTACCCCAAGATGGGACCCATCCCAAGTCTTACCCATAATGGATTAAGATGAAATTTTTGAAGATGGGTTGATACTAGAAAGGTTAAGGCTTTGGGGGATGTTAGGATGGAGTGGATTATTTTGCATATGGGAAGGACATGGATTTGGGGGTCCCAGAGAGGGGACCATTAAGAGTTTAATTGTGCCTCCCCAAAAGACATGTGCAAGTTCTAGCTCCCATGCCCATGAATGGGAACTTATTTGGAGATAGGGTCTTTGAAGATGTGATGACTTAAGATGAGATCAGACTGGATTATGGTGGGCCCTACCCCAACATGGCCAATGTCCTTATAAGAAGGGGAAAGCTGGAAACACATTCAGACAGAGAGGAGAGCACCATGTGTAGATAGAGACGAGAAAGAAGACCATGAGCGGATTGGTACAGAGACTGGGGTGACGCATCTATAAGCTAAGGAGCACAGAAGATGGTCATCAAGAAGCCGGAAAAGACAAGGAAGGATTCACCCCTACAGGTTTCAGAGGGAGTATAGCCTGCTACTCCTTGATTTCAGCCTTCTCACTTCCAGAATTGTGAGGCAATACAGTCTGTAGTAAATTGCAACCCTAAGAAATTATGCATCATATGTCCTTGCAGTTACAGGCATTGGAAGCTGCTCCAGCTGGCTTCCCACAGATCCCTGAGAGGTGTCAACTGAGAAATAACAAACAACTGCTAGGCCACAGAGGCATTTGTTTGGGGGTCTTAGAATTGCAATTTGGAGAGCACAGATTCGGGTAGCAACCTAAGTTGTGTCCCCTCTCAGCACTTCCAAGCACAGGTTTTTAAAGAAAAAGATGATCACATAAAATGTTTGTGATATTCAAGGTGCTCCAAATGCGCTTCATGTGAGTTTACTGATTTCTTTATCTCATGGTTTGTCCATGATGTCCAGAGACCTTAGGGTTTTGAGGGGCATCGTTGCCTGTGGCTCCTAAGACTTTGGCAGTGTGTGGTATCTGGCTGAGATGTGCAAGAGTGACTTCCAGAATGGCCTCCCAACTCTGTTTTAAATCTCTTGGCTAATAAAAATAGAGCAATAATAGAGTAAAAATAGAGCAACTCTATTTTGTCTTATTTCCTTTGACATAAACTTTAATGTTGATGCTGGGGCTGAACCAGTGAGCACCCACCCCACCCTGCCAGGGATTGGCGGTCCCAGGCTGTGTGAGATCCAGGTGATCTGAGCCATCCATACTGCCTTCCCAAGTGCCCACTGGGTGCTCAGTCCACAGTGGCTCAGGACATGGTCATGGCACTGCCTGGTGGTAACCAGGAGTTAAGAATTAACAAATAATTATAATCCTGAACCATAAAGATACTTTTCTTGCTTCCTCTTATACTGTAAAATGACCAAAGGGAAATGTCTCAGGTGGCTGAACTGTGGCCAGCTGCCTTGATCTCTGATAACTGCTGTATAACTATATGGCCCTTTATCTCCTAATGTAAAAAACCATGTGCCTGGCCCCACTTGTACCCCCTTTACCTGCTTTTCAACTTTAGAGTCTTACAATAAAAAAAAAAAAGACAGCCCCTGATGTTTATGAATGAAGGAACGTGAATCAGCCCAGAGCAACCCACTCTAATTCCTAAACTGTTTTGCTAAACAATGTTGGGTCTACCAAAATGGACCCTCCTGCCATGGTAATGTAAGTCATCTATAAGTGACTTACACCCCAATGTAATACTAAAAATCACATCCACCATCATATTAAGACCAATATTTTCTTACATATGTTCTGTGACTGAGCATGTAACCAATCTGCACATGCTCAATAATAGATCACCTGTAATCTTGTCACATCAAGCCACTGTGCTTGTTATGCTAAAACCTGCCTGTGCCGGTTTGAAAGGATGTATGCACCCTAGAAAAGCCACGTTTTAATCTTAATCCCATTATATAAATCCAGCAGTTCCTTCTAGTCCCTATTCAGTACTGTATGTTTGAAACTTTAATTAGATCATCTCCCTGGAGATGTGACTCAATCAAGAGTAGTTGTTAAGCTGGATTAGGTGGAGACAGGTGAGTCTTGATTACTTTACTGGAATCCTAAATAAGAAGAAACATTTTGGAGAATGCGAGAGATGCTGAGAGAGCAGAACATAGCCACGAGAAGCAGAGAGTCCATTAGCCAGTGACCTTTGGAGATGAAGAAGGAAAATGCCTCCGGGAAGCTTCATGAAATAGGAAGCCAGGAGAGAAAGCTGGCAGATGACGCTGTGTTCACCATGTGCCCTTCCAGATGAGAGAGAAGCCCTGACTGTGTTCGCCATTTGCCTTCTCACTTGAGAGAGAAACTCTGAACTTCATTGGCCTTCTTAAACCAAAGTATCTTTCCCTAGATGCCTGTGATAGGACATTTCTATAGACTTGTTTTCATTGGGATGCTTTCTTGGCCTTGGAACTGTAAACTAGCAACTTATTAAATTCCCCTCTTTAAAAGCCATTCCATTTCTGGTATATTGCATTCCAGCAGCTAGCAAACTAGAACAGTGCCCCTTGCTTGGCTGTAAGTCCCTCTTGCTAGCCCATCTTGCCAGCTGGCAGGGAACGGGCAGCCCCTGCCTGCTGAGTGCCTGGCCTACGTGGAGATGTGCTGGGATTTCCTGACCATGGAGACGATGGGGGAGAGAAAGGTCCAGAAGTTATGGCCAAGGAGGAGCTACCTGGCCCTACGCAAGGGCTGGCAGCAGGTGGCCTGCCCAGATCCTGGATGTGCATATCCTCTCCCCACCATCCCGGGTCCAGGACCAGAGTAGGATGGGGGAATTCTCCCTGGTCTGGTTGGGGTCTCAACTCAGTTCTGGTGTAGACGAGGTGGCAGTGTAGACACTGCCCAGAGCATAGTCACACATCCAGCGTCTCCTCGCTGGGCAGGGGACACAACAGTGGACAGCACAGGGACAGGCCTGCTGGGAGGGTTCATGCTGGGGGAGGCAGAAATAAATCTCATCGATGAGTGAATGGTGTCGTGTATTCAGTGATGGGATGAGTGCTGGAGGGAGATGAAACACAAGGGCCTCAGCACTGGGGTGGCCAAGAGGCCTGTCCCTGCCCAGCCTGGAGCTTGGCACAGAGGAGACACCCCACCCCCACTCCGAGGATGACACAGGGCAGGGGGATGCTGAGAGCCCTCCACCGTCAGCAAATGTGAAAGGCGGCATGAGGGCACAGCTGCCTCAAAACAGGACTTGAGCCAAAAGGAAGTTCCTGGGACACATATGAACCAGGAATCTAGACTGTCAGCTGTACATCAATGAAAGTTGGTAACTGCACTTGGGTAGTCACATAAGTGAATATCCTTGTTCTCAGGAACGTGCACGGGCGTATTAAGTGTTCAAGGAGCATGATGTGTGCAACTTACTCTTAAATGTTTAGACAACAGACAGACAGATGATGGATGGATAGATGGATGGACATATAGAATGAGAAGGCAAGGGTGGTGAAACGTGAGAAGTTGGTGGTTCTCAGGTATCACCTATCATTTTGTCCCACATCAGGGGCTCTGCACATGTGTCCCTCTGCCTGGAATACATGTCCTTCCTTTCACCCCAACTCCACATGGCCAGCACATCCATCTCCTCCACGTCTTGACTTTCCTTGCCCTTCCACGGGGTGAGTCTTCTCAGTTATACAATCTTCCAGGACTCCCTGCTTTTCCTACAAAGCTTTGTTCGCAGTTGAAATGAACTCTTTGGGGAAGTGTCTGTCTAGCGCCAACCCTTCACTGTTTTGTTCCCAAGGCCTCAGATGGTAGCTGCCTTCTAGAAGGTGTTCTTCTAAACAATGTCTAGTGCTTCGGTAAACATATAAAGCACTAGACATTGTTTAGAAGGCGAAGGAGGCAACAGTGACTCCAAGATTTCGAGATGGGATGATATTGCTATTGCTAAACAAAAGCCACACTTAAGCAAGAGAAAGCGCCCAAGCTTTGGTTTGAAACATCTGAAGGGCCTGAAGGACACACCCAGGATGAGATATTCAAGAGACAGTTGGGGCCATGGCAAGAGATAAGAGTTGTGGATATAGATTTGAAAAAAAGTTGGTGGAACTAGGTATCTGGGTGGGGGCGGGGGGTCGAGTTGGAGTTCTCTGAACGGGTTTTGTATTATTTTTGCAAGCCTCCTGTAAGTTTGAGGTTATCTGCCAACATCACCCCCTAAAAAAGCCAGGGTGTGGGAGTTGGATCCCAAGGCTGGAGGGGCTCTGGGAGGAAAAGGCACCCCTGGGGGTTCAGCATAAGCAGAGGCTCACAGGGGACAAGTGTAACACCCCTTTTTCCTGCAAGGCCTCAGTGGGGTGCTGCACACAGAGACCCCCACAGGGTCCCCCTGACCCCTCCTGCAAGACCCCAACCTCATGTGTTCCATACCACCCAAGAAGGTTTCTTCTCTGGGTCCTCTGACTCTCTGGGCCAGGCCCTGCCAGAGCAGGGAGTGGGAGGGAGGCAGAGGGCCTGGGCATGTCCTTGAGGAGGGGGAAAATCGGACAGAGCAGTGGGAAGGTGCCAAGGATGCTGGGAGCAAAGCCCAGGCCGGCTGCCCCAAAAGGACATCACGGGCAGGTGCAGGGTGGATGTGGGCAAGGCTATGGGTGGGGCCAAGTCCGGGACCAGGTGGGGCATGCTGAGCCACCCAGCAGGCTGGAGAGACGCAGCTGAGGAGCCCCCAGAGGGATGGGGAGGGGCTCAGAGTGGGCAAGGCCTTCGGGCCAGACTCCCGAGAGACCTGCAGTTGCCACCGGCAGCTGCGCCCGTATTGGGGACCCCTGAGCTGGGTCACCGCCCAAAACCATGGATGAAACTCACCGACACCTGCTGAGCCACCCATGCTTCCAGGCTCAGCCTCCCATTTCACGGATAGAGAAACTGAGGCTCTGAGCAGTTCATGGTCCCTCAAGCGAGGCAGAGCCGACCTTCAGTCCTGGCCTCTGTGGGATGAGTGGGGAAACTGAGGCAGCACGGGGCCCCCGCCCTCTACACTCATGAGCGGTGACCTCGCCCTTTGCCCTTGTGCTGCCCTGACCCCATTTCAGAGGTGCAGAGAGGAGGCCCCCAGAGCAGATGCTGGGCAGAGCCAGGGCCTGGGACGTCCCTACAACCTGCCCCCCTGCAGTGCATGGCTGGAAGAGGGAGGGGCTGCTGGCTGGGGGGTCACAGAGCATCCTTCCTGCTGGAGGAGACTGGGGGGCTGGCAGGGGGACACCAAGCCAGGCTAGGAGGATCAACACCAAAGCAGAGCTGGACCCACACCCCAGGGCCAGAAGCAGCCCTCGTCGCCCTTGACTTGCGTTTGACTTTAAGCCTCAGTTTCCCCATCTATACCACAGGGTAATGAACACAGTCTTTAACCACAGGGTGGGCTTAGGGTTAGATGAGAGGAAGCCTGCAACAGGCCCGGCCCAGGGGACCCTCACAAGCTCCAGCCACTGCCGTCATCCCCGGGCCTGCCTCTGACATGCTGTGTGACCCTGGGCAAGCTCCTTCCCCTCTCTGAGCCCCTGCCTTCCTGTCTGCTCTAGGAGGGACTGGGTGAGGCCCCTGAGGCTGCCAACCAGGGGAAACCATAGGATTGCTGGAAGAAGGGGCTGGGGGAGGTCCAGAGGCCCGAGGCAGGCATGGGGAGGGGGATGGAGGTCAAGGGGAGAGGACAGGGATGGAAAGAGAGCCCCCCTACCACTGCTCTGGGGATCCTGCCTGTAGCTGGCTGCCCCCTGGGAAACCCCAGGCTAAAGTTAACCCCATGGTGGCCAAAACCAGAACTCGAGGTGTCCAAAGGGGAGAAAGAAGAGGGCCCGGGGGGATAGCCAGGGTCGCAGAAGGGAGTGGCCGGGGCTCCGGAGTCCCAGCCCAGGGCTCTGCCACGGCCAGGAATGAGCCAGTGGGCATACCAGGAAGACGGGCTCCCACTTTAGGAGGGGATCTGGGCCCTGCGTCTACTGCCTGGAAACACGGCCGCTCTCACCAGCCACCCTACTCAAAGTAATTTATCGGGCTCCCCTCACTGGTCAAAGGCCCAGAAATGCCCCCCCCCAACAGGGACATGCTGAGGACAGCCGTGGTTGATGCCCACGGCAGGGAGAGGGGTATGGCACATCCGGTGGAAATAGGCAGGTTCACAAGGGAAGGTGGTCTGAGCTCCCTTTGTGGGAGGACATGACACTATGCAGAGAAAAGTCTATAAGAATCCACGCCAACCCCTTAGAAGAGGCCACTTGGGTAGCGAGATCAGACACTTTATTTCTTTTCTCTTCATACTTCTCCGCATTTTCAGATTTCTCCAAGAATGGGTATTTCTTTTATCATCAGAAAACAAAATCATAAACTGATTTGTGAAGATAAATGATCGTCTAAAAAAGGTGTGTTAGATGAGAATGACATCTGGAAAGGCTGGAATACAATGTCAGCCCAAAGAGGACACGAGAAAAGAAGTGTGTGTGTGTGTGTGTCTGCATACATACCCACACCCACATCTCTGTCTATTCCTGGATCCATACCTATAGCGCATCTGTGCCCATATCTGCATCCACAGCTGTATTTAGAACCATACTCATATTTATTAATTGGGGCTTCTTGTGGGTGGTAGACCTATAGGTAATTTTTATTTTTATTTTGCATATTTGACTTCTCTAAAATTTTTAAATAAAAATGATACATTTGTCTTGTAATGATGGAAAACAGAAGTTTTAAACCTAATTCTGTGAGTCGAGGACTGTGACCTAAAGCACAAAAGGGCAGGAACCCAAAAGCTGCCCCTCCAGGCTGCCCAACTCCCACCCCAGCTCCCCTTCTCAGGACCCCTGTGGACGAAGGAAAAGCTGCTGTCCCAAAGGTGTGGCCCATTCCCAGGTCTGCAAACTCCTCTCATGTGCAGCCCCAGCCCAGGGCCTGGTCTGTCCAAGGCTCTCACTGAACAGTTAGAATGAGAGAACGCATGAATGAATGAAAAGATGGTGGGTAGGAGAGCGAGTGGATGGGCAGATGGGTGGGTGGGTGATTGGGTGGGTGGGTGTGGAGGGATCGGATGGTGTTTAGGTGGGTGGATGGGTGGGTGGGTGGATGAGTGGATGGGTATGTGGTTAGATGGTAGATGGGTCAGTGACTGGATGGTGAAAGGATAGGTGGACAAATGGATAAATGGGTGGATGATTAAGTGGATGGATGGGTGGAAACATCTTCCCACCTGATTGATGTGTGGCTGGCTGGATGTGTAGGTGGTTGGATGGCAGGAGTTAATGGATGGGTGTATGGGAGGCTAAATGCTAATGGTGCAAGCACAGAAACTTGGTGCCTGGCAACACTGTAGAGAGAACATTGGACTAACGTCCAATACTTGGGTTCAAATCCTGCCTCTGCTCCTGACCTGGATATGAGCTTGGACCATTTCCTTAATGCCTCTGAGCCCATCCTTTCACCAGGCAAAGAAGATGTCGGTACCAGGCAAAGAATGCCCTTCCCTGACGGCTGTGTACAAATATGCATGAAGATGCTTTCGAAACCCTAGCTGCTGCCCAAGGATGGATGGTCTTGGTGTTGGAAGGACCCTGGAGGCCACTGGACCAACCCCCCCACCCAGGCGGATCACAGCTCAGTGGTGAGGGCCTAAGTTTGGAGCCCAGACAGACCTGGGACCAAGTCCTGGCTCATCACCCGTCCATGTGTGTGGCCTTGGGCAGGTGACTGCCCTTCTGCGTCCTCCTCTGTAAACGATGGTGATGACAGGGGAGGTCCGCCTCGGGGCTGCACAAGGATTCAGCGGAATGGTCGGGGAAAGCACTCGGCACAGCGCCAGCAGGTGTGCAAGGACAGATCCAATGTCTGCCCACTGGGGCACTCTGAAGGCCACAGGGTGTGTGCAGTGTTTGAGAAAGTCTAAACAAGGGGGTCACAGAACCCTGAAATGCATGTGTGCAAATATGTATTGCAGGGAGAGGTTCAGGGCTCTGTGCAGAAGCAGGCCTTGAAGGGTTAACCACACTGAGGATACTGAAGACCCTTGCCCACCGAGGGCACTCAGCAGGGCAGGGGACAGTAGGGCATGGCCGTTCGGCCCAGTGGGGAGCCCCTCACTACCCAGAGGAAGGGGCCTGCCTTGGAACCACTGACCTGAGAGAAGGTTACCGCCACCTGGGAGCGGCATGCACAGAGCAAGGGAGTATCATGGAAACAGTGGGCTGCCATTTGGATAGAGGAGTGGGACCATGGGGGGATTTTGACCTCCTTTTTCAATGTGTCTTTCAAGATTGTTATTAGAGTGTTTTCACAATAAATTGAACTTGGGGGAGAAAGAGGTAGTGGCTTGTAGCAAAAACATCCTGCCCTACTCACCCAGGGCACCTGCAGTTCTCTAGCTCAGGTGCGTGTACGAACAAAACACACGCTGAAAGAGAGACCAAAAAAGACAGAAAGAGTTTATCAAACGCCCATGCGACGAGTTGGCCGAAGAGCTGGAGAGGCTAACCCAGAACGGAAAGATGAAGTCCTGGACTGAGTTGTCTCCTGTCTCTTGGGGCAGTCCCGGCAGTGGGGTTTGGGGTGTCTTGAGACTGCCCCTGAAATCCAGGCCCAAGTGGAGGTAACTGGAATGCAGACAAGGCCAGGAGGGCACAGGTGTCAGCTCCATGCTAAAGGAGAGCTACTGTGTTTGTTTGCTGACTTCTTTTAAAATGCAATTTATTGGTCTTGAGTTTAAGAATAATAGCTGTTCTCTGTAAACATTGTCGAGAGCCTAGATAAAAGCAAACAGGAGGGAAAAAAATCACCCCTAGGCTTTTCACTGAAAAGGGCCACAGCTAACATTTTGATGTATTTCTTCTATTCTAATTGTAAAGTAAACCATTAAAAAGAGTAAATAAAAGGAATAAACATATACAAGAATAAATAATAAAAAGCATAAAAAGTAACCACAGAATCAGATAGAGTCAAGAGGCTACTCTCGAGGTCACTCTTATATAAGCTTCAGTTAGACCTTGCTACTATCATAACTTGCCAAACCCCATCCAAAACCATTCCAGCCAATCCTAAAGAACGCCTAGGGCAATATATAAGATTCCACAAGGGTTCCGTGCACTGGGGTAACTTTCCAGAAACCTACAACCTCCAGATGGGTCCCTGGTCCAGATAAGTCCTGAAACCTAGAGGGCCCAGCCTCTCCAGAACATCAGCTAGTTCCATCCCCTACCCCATATTAGTGACAGGCCCTTCCAACATGAAAAAGTTACAATGGGCATGGCCAAAATATGGAAGAAAGATCAAAGGTGATGGTGGAGTTATACAGAGAAGGTAGGGTTTAACATATGAGTATGAGTGCTGAATCATTATATTGATACCTCTTTTAGTCTCCAGTATCTTAGAGCAGCTAGAAGTAAACACCTAAAATAGTGGACTTGTAATACACACCAAACTCTGAAATCTGTTCTACGACTCATTGTTGCGATGTGCTTTGAAATTTATTGCTTTTTTTGTATATATGTTATTTTTTCACAAAAAAAGAAAAAATATATTTCTTCTAGCCTCTAGTGTTTTGGAGCAGCTAGGAGGAAAAATATGCACTAGTGGAATGGTGACCCATGACAAACTCGGAAATCTGTTCTGCAACTACTTGTTGAAGTGTAGTTTGAAGATCATTGCTTTTTCTTTCATTTCTTTATATATATGTTATCTTTAACAATAAAAAATGTTTAAAAAAGTGATCATAGAAGTAGTGGCTGCACAACATTGCACACACACTGAATGCCACCGTACTGTGCATTTGAAAATGGTTAATTCTATGTCATATGGATTTCATCCCAACAGGAAAAATAATAATAATAAAACCACCATTTCACACCCAACTCACAGGCTAATAACGTGGCTGGAACCCAAGGAAGCCCCAGTATTTTGAGGTTTACCGTCTAGTTTTATCATGTCTGTGTGTGCCCTTAAACTGTGTTTTAGCTTCGCCTGCTTTGGAACTGTATATCCATGGAATTAGAGTGCAGTTTTCCGTGACTTGCCTCTTTCTTCAACGTTGTCTACATGCTTTGATGCTGATGGACTGCTCGTTTTCACCCCTGACTAAAAGCCCACCTTGGGGAGGCAGCACCCCCGATGGGGGGGCAGTTTGCAAGTTCTGCTGTTGGAGCACTTTGAAGTGCCGTCCTGAGGACTCGGCACCAGGAATGCCTCTTTAGGAGGGGCTGGACGCCCAGGGAGAGTTCTCCAGGCCTCCGTCCTTGTGCAAAGCATTGTTTCGCTTTGTTTTGTTTTCAGAGGCAGAGATCGCTCGTTTTTTTTCCTGACTATAAAAAGCACTACAAAGATTCTTTTTAAATAGAACAGAAAAAAAATTGTAAAGAAAAAAAGTAAGAAAAATCTAAACTAACTAATCTAAAGGCTCAGAGTTCCTTGCAGGTTATATGTGGCATTTTTCTTCCAGGCTTTTCCCAGCATTTTCACATAGCAGATGGATGGATGGATGGATAATACTTTATTTATTTCTTACCCTAACAACACATCCCTGTAGGTGTGAGCAGCCCTGGGCATGTCTCACACTTGTGAAGGCTCTGAGCACACCTGGGTGACTGCAGGGCCTGCCAGGTCCTTAGGGAAAGGAGATCCCCCGCAGCGAAGGGAGACCCGTGCTTGCGTGAATGGCAGGAGCCCCCAGACCCCAGCTCTCTGCCCCCAGACCTGCACGGCCAGGCACACAGCGGCGCTGGGAAGGGTCCCTGCAGCAAGGTGGGGGATGGGGGTCGACGGTTCACCACCCCTCCCCAACCCCTCCCCCAGGGCATCCCCAGGTCGCCTCCCAAGCCAGGTTCCAGCTCTGCTCTGGGAAGGGGCAGGAATGGTCCCAGAGGCCTCTTCCCTGCTCCTCAGAGCCTCTGACCAAACCCCAAAAACCTTCCCAACTTCCCCCTTGCCTGCTCCATGTGTCCCCCCACTGGTCCCCAGACCCATGTCCCCTTCTTGAAAAGACCCAATCCCCTCACCTGTTCACCTGCACTCTCATCTGCACGCTTGCACGCTCACCTGTTCGCCTCCTCCCTCACCTGCTCACCTGCACCCTCACCTGTCTGCTTCCTCCCTCACCTGCTCACCCTCACCTGTCTGCCTCCTCCCTCACCTGTGTGCCTGCACCCTCACCTGCTCACCTCCTCTCTCACCTGCTCACCTGCACCCTCACCTGTCCGCCTCCTCCCTCAACTGCATGCCTGCACCCTCACCTGCTCACTTCCTCTCTCACCTGCTCACCTGCACACTTACCTGTTGCCTCTTCCCTGGGCAGCAGAGAAGGTCCCGGCTCCTGTCTGGTCACATATCCCTGGATCCTGGTTTATCCATTTCCCAACCCCCACATAAGCACGCACACACATCACATAAACCCTCACGTGTACTCACACTGAATGCATGCCCACACTCACACACACACTCACACTGACACCTGGAGCAGGGCCTGCAGTGCCCTCTAGTGGCCCTTGTGGCTTTGACTCCTTCAGGTCAGGAGCACACCCAGTGAAGCCCCGGGGTGTTAAGTGGATCCCCAGGGAATGCACACCTCTGGGAAGATGCACCATTATCTCCACTCACAGGGCGTGTCCTGGCCAAGGTCACAGGCAGGGAAGTGGGGGAGCCCTGATCCCCTGATTCCTGATCCAGGGCTCTCGCCCCTCCCTCATGGTTGGGGGCCTGGCTCTGGGGAATTCCAGCTCCCAAGGCCCTGCCAGAGCCCAGAGGCTGGGCCTTGCCCTGGGGAGGGGTGGGGCAAAGGGGCAGGGTGGATCCTGCCACACACACACACACACACACACACACACACACACAGCACACTGCATGCATGACTCCCACCAGAGGGGAAGAGGCACCATGTGGGAGGGGAAACGAGGACTGGCGAGTCCCAGAGCCTTGTCTCAGGTGTAGGGAGGGAGAGAGGGACGTGGGTGGAGGAGGTAGGGGAGGGACCCCATGATAGGAGGATCATAGCGGAGCAGGAGGCAGGAGGAGGATCTGGTAAGGAGGGAGGAAATGGGGATGGGGAGTCAGGGGAGGAGCTCATGGTGAGAGGGGAGTGGGGAGGTGGGCAGGGGATGAGCGGGGGGTCCTTGGGGACCCCAAGCTGAGCACTCTGCACTGGGTCCAGGTTTTCAGATGCCATGAACGGGGCCAGGCGGACCTGCAGCCCCCTCTAACCCTCTCCATGTGACCCTGCTAGGAACAGCCCGCACTCAGGGGTGAAGCTGGGCCTGGGGTGTGCCCATAGCAGGGACCCTCCAGATCACCCTGAGCTGGGGGCAGGACCAGTCCCTGACTACAGGGGGGTGACTCTTACTGGGTGGCCAAGGGGAGCATGCCTTTCTGGTCAGACCTTGAAGCTGCCCCGATGCCTGGGAAGGAGTTGAATCCCACTTGCCCCCCAGAGCATCTGGGCCTCTCAGAACCAGCTTCTCCACTTCTACCCAGTAAAGAGTTCTGCAACTTACATGCTGGCAAGCCGGCTCACCACGAACTTACCAATTTGGGAAGAACTGGCATCTTTGCCCTGTTGAGTCTCTCTCATGCCATGAATCTATCACTTCCATTAGTAGATTTTAACGATTCTCTCTCCATGAAGTTGTACAATTTTCCCCAGAAATGGCTTGGACACCTCTTCCTATTAATTCCTGGTTAACTGACATTTTTAATGCTGCTGTACATTGGGCTCTTCTTAAATGTTATTTTCTATTCATTTGCTGATATCTAGAAATACAGTAGGTTTATATTTCAAAAGTGGATCTGGCAAACTTGCTGAGCTTTCTCCTAGATGCTATTCGTTTACCTGTATATTCTTTGGGATTTGCTACACATTGCAACATATCGTTTCTTTCCCCTTCCACACACTCCAGAGCCATGTGCAGCAGAGGGAAGATAGGATCGTCCTTTCTTGTCCAAAAGGGATGTCTTATACAATTCACTATTAAATATGATGCTGTTACAGGTTGATCCAAGACCCCCTCGTGGGATTAAGGAATATCAGTTATACTCCTTGTATGCCAAGTGGGTTTGTAGGAAGCATTTGCTGGAATTCACTTTCGATCTTTTTTCTCATGTATCTTTTAATGTTGCAAATTGTGTAGGTTTTTCTAATGTTGAACCTACCTTACATTCTTGCAACTGATTAACCAGACACATCCATTAGGTATCATCATGCAAAACTGTGGGCTGTGCTAATATTTTGTTTAGGTGCATGCCTCTCTACTCCAGAATGAGAGAGCACTCACCTTTCTTTTACATGGAGGTTGGGATAGCTTCACAAATGAGGCATTGTCTACTGCCTGGAAGAATCCATTTATTCTCTAGAGGAATTTGTGTAAGGTTGGAATTGCTTACCAGTGAAGCTCTCTCAGCCAGTTTTCTTTGTGGGAAGGTCGTTGACAACTGATTTAGTGGCTTTAAAACTGAGGTTTTCTGTTTCGTCTTCAATCAAATATGTGTGTCTAATTTTTCTAAGAACTTTCTCATTTTGTCTCAAATTCCTGGCATAATGTTGTTCTGATAGATCCTCGTTACCCGTTTAGGTGGCGTACATCTGTAAAAATGTCCCCCTCTTTCATGATGACATGGATGACTTGCACTTTCTTCCTAATTCTAGATAAATTCACCAAATTATTCTTTTCAATATCAGTGCATTATAAATGAAACAACTCTCTACATTTTTGTCTCATCAGCCACTTTGTATCTGTGATCTATTTCATTAATATTTTCTCTTCCCTTTCTTTTTTCCTTCATACTACCTTGTTTTTTTTTCCAACTATCTGTGATATGCGTTTAGCTCATTAATTATCAGCCTTTTTTTCTAGAAACGTCTACACTCATTTCCCTCTAATACAATGTTAGCTGTATTCAAGTTTTTTACCTGGTGATTTTTAAATGTTAATGAATTTTCTGGGTCTTTCTTCAGCCATTAGGAACATATTTCTTTATTTCCAAACTACGTGGGATGTTCTAGTTATTTTTTTGTTATCAATTTCTAGTTTATTATTGGTTTCTATTATTTGCTCACACAACATATGCTGAATTATTGCGATCATCTGGGATTTACTGAGACTTGCTTTATGGCCTGGTGTATGGTCAATTTTTGTCAGTGTTCCTTCTCTGCTTGAAAAGAATATACATACTTGGATGAGCTGGTCTAGAAGGGTTTCAGCTCACCAACCCCTATATCCTTCCTTCCTCCCCATTACTGAATTCTCCAGTCTAGCCCAGTAAGGTTACCTCTCTGCTGTTCTCTAGGTGGAGACATGACACCTGGTAGCAAAGCCATGCAAATACTAGATCATGTAGAGAAGGGGCTAAACTTGACAAAACAAGAAAGGGTAGAGGAGCTCCTCCCCACCTCCCCAGGACTTCTCTCCTCTTTCTTGTCCAGCCCTGGAGCCCATCATTTCCAGTGATAAGCTGATGCCTGCAGAATGCCCAGTGGATTGATTTGTGTACCCCAAGAAGACATGTTCAAGTCCTAACCCCCAGTCCTGTGAATATATCTTATTTTAAAATAAGGTCTTTGGAGATATTATTAGTTAAGAAGAGGCCAAACTGGAGTAGGGTGGACCCAAATCCTACATGTCTGATGTCCAGGTAGGAAGAGGAAATCTGGACCCAAAGAGACACGGGAGGCTGCCACGTGACAGCTAAGGCACAGGACACCATGGAAGACCAGCAAGGTACTGCCAGAAGCTGAAGAGGCACAAACAGATTCCCTTACCTTTTTCACAAGTTGACCAGTTCTTTTCAGTAAAAGTTTCTGGTTCAAATTACTGGTGTGGTTTGTCTCCTGATTGGACTTCAACTGACCCAATAACACAGGATTGAAAGATGGCCAGGAAACTTAAAGCATTTCCACACTGCTGCTAGCACTGGCCTAAAACCAAAACAAAAATGAAACTTCCCATCTTCCAAAGAGGGTGATGGAAAATGGGAGGTATCATCACAGAATTAATTTGGGGGTGAGTGATGCATCTCACTTACCTATGGCCCTGTGGAGCTGGAAAGCTTAAAGAAACCTGGAGAAAGAGGAGAAGAGGGAAA
>PVIY010048075.1:0-17494 GCA_004026745.1 Myrmecophaga tridactyla | reverse complement strand
GAGGGAAGGGAAGGGAGGGGGAGGGGAGGGGGAGGGAGGGGGGGAGGGGGGGGGCAAGCCCTGGAGGGAGCAGACAGAAGCAGCAACTCAGAGGGACTGGAGCAGTGGGGAGCAGCCACAAGGGCCCCACCGGGCTCAGGGCCTAGAGGGGTTGCAGGGGGCCACACTGCCTCGGGCAGGCCCTGATTTGGACTTCTTTCTGTCTTAGCCTTCAGGGAACTCATGAATTCCCATTGTTTAAGCTGAACCATGGCATGGGATTTACCTAACACATGCAAACTCTTTTATATCTAGATAAAATTGTTACAATTTTTTAAAGTTCCCACAGGCTTCCTGCTCTTTTTGGGTGGGGGTGGGGGGTGGCCTGCTGTTCCCCCCAGCCCCCACCCTCCCCCTGTGCCGAGCGCCCTCGGTCGCTGTGCATGTTTCAGAGGCGCAAGCCGACCCCGGGCTCTGGGAGCTGACTTGGCATCAGTCAAGTCACCCCGAAAGACCCCCACCCCGGAGGGGGAGCAGACTGTGGGTTCGTGCTAACAGGCCTGGTTCCCTCGCACGTATACAGGCGTGTGGGTCCCAGCAGAACCCCGGGAATGAGCCCCACATCGGAATAGGGAGTGAGTTGATGGGGTCACCCGCTGGCGAGTCCGCGGAGCATCCCCCAGCTGTTGTCAAGTGTTGGGGTATCCCTCGTTGCCCATGGCTTCTCACGCCCACAGGGTCCGAGCTCCCGCACAGGCAGCGAGCTGTACCCCATCTTACCTTGGATTTGTGCCCAGATGCGAACCTGCCCAGGAGCACCAAAGGGGGGCCGAGAGTCCCGGGTGGAGGCCGGCCCCAGGGTTGGGGTGCTGGGGGTCCCAGAGCCCCTTTCTTTACCAGGTGGGGTGCACACGTGTCTGTCTTTGAGCATCTGCCTTTTCACTGGAGCCCAGGGGAGAATGGGAGGCTCAGGGTGCAAGGGGTGTGGGGCACACGCTGGGGGTAGGGGCTGGGTGGAGACTGCAAGCTTTCCATGGAGAGGAGTCCACATACTGGTGGTCGACAACCCCTGGATGACTTGGCACTGCTCTGTCCTCCAAGCCCCGCCTGGGACCCACCACTCTTTGGGTGGCCGGTGCCGGGGCCACCTGCCCAAAGTGGGTGCAAGGGCTGCTGCTGCTGCGGGGCCACCCACCCTCACGCAGGCTGCCTGGGGGGCTCCAGAACTGGCCAGGGCATGCCAGGGGCTGCAGCGCGAGGCCAGCAGGGAGCCCTGTGGTGATGAGGCCCCTGCTGCTCTCGCCCCGCCCCAGACCCCACCTGCGCACCCCATGACCGGGGCACCCTCGGGCCATGGGCCTCTCGCCTGGCCCCCACCCAGCTGGGGGGCTCCGCGGAGGCAGGCGCTGGGCACGCAGCCTGGCTGGGAAGCTTGGGCCACTGATTCTCTGGAACCAAAGAGCGAGTAGCGGGCCTGCCAGGGCCTTGGCCGAGCAACAGTGGGTGGCCACCTGCCCCCGAGCCCCTCCCCTCCCCAGCAAGGACTCGGCCGGGAACCCTCAGGCCCCTGGTCCCTGCGTCCTGCCTGCAATCACCATGAGGGCTACTGCCTGTCTGAATCCTCACGGCCAGGTGAGGCAAGGCTGTGCCTGGTCACCATTTTGCAGACAAGGGCAGTGAGGACAGAGGCTAAACCTGTGCCTAGGGTGACAGCTAGTAAGAGGCAGGCCTCAACCAGCCACAGCCAGCTGCTGGGGGGAAGGACGGAGGGGAGCTGTGTGCTGGCTTCACCAAGGCTCAGCCTGGCTGGGGAGGGCACCTGGGTCAGCCTGGCTTTGCTTCTTTGGGTCATGGGACTTTGGGCAAACAACCTCAGCTCCGGGTGCCTCAGTTTCCTAATCTGTGAAATGGGTGGGTTGTGGGAGAATTAGAACAGGGTCTGGACACTGCAAACGCGCAGTGACTGTTGGCTAATAGTGTTAGATTTAACCCCAATTGTGGTAGTTAGGTTCAGATGTCAACTTGGCCAGGTGAACGTGCCTAGTTCTGTGGCTGTGGACATGAGCCAATGGTACGTGAAGCTCATCTGTCACTGATTACATCTGCAGTCGGCTAGGAGACGTGCCTAGTGCAATGAATGATGTTTGACTTAATTGGCTGGTGCTTAAATGAGAGACTCAACGTAGCCCAGCCTAAGCAGCTCAGCACACCTTATCTCAGTACTCGCAGCTCATCCCAGGCCTTTGGAGATGCAGAAAGGAATCACCCTGGGGAAAGCTGTTGGAACCCAGAGGCCAGCAGAGATCACCCTGTGCCTTCCCATGTAAGAAAGAACCTCAGTTGGAAGTTAGCTGCCTTTCCTCTGAAGAACTAATGAAATAAACCCCCTTTTATTAAAAGCCAATCGTCTCTGGTGTGCTGCATTCTGGCAGCTAGCAAACTAGAACACCAACAGACACCTGAATCTTTTAAAAGGATTAAACGCCAGGAGCAAGCAGGATTTATCCTAGGAAGGCAAGTGGTTCAACACATGAAAGTCAATCAATGTAATGTGAAAAATTTATAGAATAAAGGACAAACCCACACGATCATCTCAATAAACACAAAATCCAACTCCCCAACAAACTAGGAATAAAAGGGAACTTCCCAGGTAGGCCATGGTGGCTAAGTGGCAGAGTTCTCACCTGCCGTGTCAGAGACGTGGGTTCGATTCCCAGTGTCTGCCTGTGCAAAACAAAGGGGGAACTTCTGCCACCTGACAAAGGGCATCTCAGAAAGGCCCACAGCTGGCTTCATAGTGATTGGTGAAGGACCAAGAGCTTTCCTGCTCAGGACAAGGACGCCAGGCCCCGCTGCTTCTCTTCGACACTGTCGAAGATTCTGGGTAGAGATTCTGGCCAAGGCAACTAGGCAAGAAAAGGAAATAAAAGGTGTCCAGAATGGAAAGAAGGAAGTAAAACTATCTCCATCTGCAGATGATATGATCACGGATATAGAAAATCCTAAAGAATTCATACACATACACACACACAATTAAAGCTAATAAACAAACTCAGCAAAGTTGCAGGATATAAGATCAACATACAAATATCAGTTCTGTATCTATACAGTCACAATGAACAAACTGAAAATGAAATTAAAAACAATTCTACCTATACTAGCATAAAAAGAATAAAATACCTACGAATAAATTTAACAAAAGAAGTACAAGACTTGGATGCTGAAAACTACAAAGCATCATTGAAGGAAATAAACAAAGACCTAAATAAATGGGGAGCCCTCTCCTTCACTGATCAACAGACTTAATGTTGTTAGGATGACAATACTCCCCAAACTGATCTATTGATACAATACAAGCCCTATCAAAATCCCAGCTGCTATGTTTGCAAAAATTGACACGCTGATCCCAAAATCCGTATGGAATTTCCAGGGAGCCAGAACAGCTAAAACAATCTTGAAAAGAAAAACAAAGTTGGAGGACTCACACATAGGAACTTGAAATTTACCACAAAACTACAGTAATGGAGACTTTGGGGCACTGGCATAAATGAATTAGAATCGAGAGTCGGGGGATAAACCTGTATATTTGTGGCCAACTGATTTTCAACAAGGGTTCCCACATCATTCAGTGGGAAGAGAATTGTCTTTTCAGCAAATAGAGCTGGGAGAACCAGATCTTCATCTACAAGAGAATAAAGGTGAACCCCTACCTCACACCACATACAAAAATAAACCCCAAATGGATGAGATAAAAACATGAAATTCTTGGAAGAAAACATAGAAGTAAATCTTAATGACCTTGGATTAGGCAATGATTTCTTAGGCATGAGTAACCTTTGAAAAAAATAGAAACCGCATTTCATCAAAACGTTAAAACTTTTGTGTTTCAAAGGATACTATCCAGAAAGTAAAAACACAATCACCAGATGGAAGAAGTTGTTTGCAAATCATATATCTGATAAGGGGCCAGTACACAGACTATATATAAGATATACAAATGATCAATAAACACAGGGAAAGATGCCCAGCATCCTTATTCATTAGGGAAGTGCCAATCAAAGTGACAACAGGACATGAGACGCCGCTAGGATGAGCGTGATCAAGAAGACAGATAAGAACGTGGCGCGGCAAGGAGGAGCAGAATCTGGAGCCCTCGTGCATGGCTGGTGAGGACGTAACATGGTGCAGCCAATTTGGAGAACAGCCTACGGTTCCTCAAAGAGTTAAATGTAGGGTTACCACATGACCCAGCAAATGCACCCCTCGGTGTATACACAAAAGAGCTGGGAACACACGTGCACACAGACATGTTCACGATGTCCACAGCAGATTATTCATAATAGCCAAAGAGTGGAAGCAAACACAGTCCATCAGCTGATGAACAGATGCACCAATACGGGCTGTCCACCCACTGGCACGCTATGCAGGCGTGGAAAGGAACGCAGTCCAGACGCCATCACCCAAAGGGAGAGGCGCTGGATGCACGAGGCCCTCGACTGTGGACTCAATTTACAGGAAACGTCCAGAAGAGGCGAATCCAGAGGGACAGAGGGTGGAGGCGTGGGTGGGGCTGGGGGAGGGGGACAGGGATTCACTGCCATCAGGTACGGGGTTTCTTTTAGGGGCTGGCCCTGCTCTGGAGCAGCCAATGGTGATGGCTGTGCACCCTGTGGAGACACCAAAAAAACAAACAAACAAAATGACTGAGCTGCATGTGTCAAAACAATAGAAGAGAATGATTCTCTTGTAAACACTTAGCAAACCCAAAAGCTAAGTGCCCATGAGCAAGTAAATGAGGTCGCCCGTATGACGGCACACTTTGTGGGATAGTTAAGGACACTGGAAATGCTAAGACGTTAGGTGGAAAAGGCAGTCATTTAGAAACTGGAGCTACATATGTGCATAAATGAGAGACTGGGAAGTAGAGACCAGACAAAGCATTCACATTTCACTTATTTGACTACAAGGGCTATGGATAAATATTTTCCAAAGTCCCTCTACGATCAAGTATTATTTTTGTCATCACCTGGATTCTGCTATATCAAGAAAGGAGGACGTACCGGCTCGGACCAGGCAATCGGTTTGTTTCTGAAGGAAGGTGAGAAGGGGCGCGGGAGGGTACGGGAGGGCACGGGGGTCCCAAGCGGAGGCGCATGGGGTAATGAGCCCTCAGGTTAAGCTCCGGGACCCCAGCCCATGAGGTAAGTGCCCTGAAGGCTGGAAAGCTGCCAGGGACAAATGTCCAGCTGTTGGGGGGAAGTCCACAGTGAGCAATCAGGGGAGGGGATGGCACAGGCGGGCACAGAAAGTGCCACCAATTCTCCCCGCAGGTCATGCCGGAGGCCGAGGCAGGCTGTTCCTGGGTGGGGGAACCGATGGCAGCCACAGAACCCCACGTTCCACGACAAGAAGCCCTGCCCCCCACCCCTTATCAGCCAGAAGCTTTGGCCAGAAGGCTGGGGGTTGCCGGAGGCATGGAGAGAGCAGAGGGGCTCGTAAAGAGATGGGCCCGGAGAGACCAGTGAGGTGCGGGCTGCAGGAGCCAGGCTGGGCCTGGAAGGGCCCAGGGACAAAGCCCCAGGCCTGGAGCGGAGCCAGGAGCCCACTGGTGACCTGGGCCTGGGTCTGCCCGGGTCAGCCCGGCCCTAAGGGCCTGCGCCCAAGGCCACCCCTCCTCCTGTGGGGGTCACTGCGGGTCTGCAGTGGATAAGCCCAGTGAGGGACCTGGGAGAGGGGCCCGCAGTGACTCGGACTCTGTGTGCCCCCCAAAAGCCCAGAGTGGTGGGGGCTCCACACAGATTCGCCAGGGGGTGCTGGTGGCCGGCCGATGCCCCGTGGGTCCACCCCGCAGTGAGGGCGGGACAGGCAGGATCGGGTGTGGTCGGAGTTCAAGGCCAAAGGGGCAGCGGGCCCCAAGAGGCCAGGCCTGGGAGTGAGGGGCCCCCAGCCCCCCGCGGGCTTCCGGGCCCCACCCGGAGTGTGAATTCTCGTCACCTGCAGGTCTGCCTGGCCAGTCAACCCTACTACACATTCACCATGTGTCAACACCCCAGTTGCCTTCCGCGGCTTGTGGACACTCCTGCAGCTGCGCCCCACCTGGGCACTGCTCCTGTCACGCCCCCCACAGCAGGCAGCGCCCGGTCTCTGCGACGATCACGTGGTTCAGACCGCCGCACCGCGGCCATCGTTCTCGGGGCACCCACACGCGGCCCTGAGCATCCAGGCACTGCGGCGGTGCAAGGCCGCGGGCATCCCACGGGCATCGGCTGCGGGGGGTTTTGCGAAGCGTGCTTCCACGTGGCACAGTGGAGCAGAAGCCACGGTGGAAAAAGCAGTGCTGGAGCCTTTGAAACGTCGGGAAAATTGGACATATCTACACTCAGCAATTTGAAGCCCCAGAAAAGGCGCTTCACTAAACATAAAACCTCCAATTCCAATTGCTTTTTTAAAGGAGCACTGAGGCAAAGGCTGAAGGAGTCTGATGCAATCAGGAATTTAGCAACTCTGCATGTGTGCAGAAAAAAGGACTTAGTCACCTCGAAATTTTATAAGTCTGTGAAATAGGAGAGTGCCAGCTTGGAAAAAACCAATAGCATTGTAAGATATTTCTTGCTATGACAGCAGATGGATTAATCTGTGAGCCATCAAAACCCTTTGTAGAGGCCTAATGAAGCGCAAAACAGGGAACAAGAGTGCCTAATGGGCTCCAGAGGCTGGGCTTAAGTGTGCTTAGATGGGGAAAATCGAAGCTTGGGCATTTGCACAACTGCATACCAATTCTAAGAAGCCATCTTTGGCCCCGAGGTAGCCAGTGGCCAGGCTGCTCTTATGAGCTTGGAAAAGCCATCCGTCTCTCCATCCATCCATCTGTCCATCCATGCATCTGTCTAGCCACCCATCCACTCATCCATCCATCCATTCACGCATCCATCCATCCGTCCATTCACCCATCCGTCCATCCATCCACCCGTCCATCCATCCACCCACACACCTCCTCTTCAAACATATACTAACTACCTATTATGAGCAGAAATGGTGTTGGACGTAGTTTAGTCCTCTAGGAGCTTGTGGTTTGGTGGGAGAGACAAATAGGTGTCTCTCGTTGCACAACATGGAAATTGCACCTCGTTGCACAACACGGAAATTGCAATGGCAGAGTGCTGAGCAGGGTACTGTTAGGGAGGACAGTGGACAGCCCCTCACCTGTGCTCAGGAGGAGCCCAGGGTGGCAGGGAGATATCCTGGGAAAGGGTCTCCATGTGGGGACAGCTTGAGCAAAGGACAAGAATTGGGAAGCCTGTGCAGACCGTGGGGAACCTAGGCCGCCAGCAAGGCTGGGCACCATCTGAATGGAAGCCAGGGCCTGGCGCGGAGGCCCACATGCCCCGGCTCCATGACTGCGTCTAGGAGCTCTACCTGGGTCTGTGGGTCAGCATTTCCCAAAGCGTGCTCCATAAAACACGATTCCTGCAGGCTAGTCTCAAGAAAAGGTTCCAGAATCAAAACAGTGTAAGAAACCCAGTACAACGTCTCTGGTTAGAGATCCAGCAACCCCACGCGGCATCCGATGTGAACGGACCGAGCGACCCCACGCCAGGCACAGCCCTCACGTGGGGGACAAGGCTGCGTGCACAACACTGCCCTCACGTGGGGGGTCGGGGGAGGCAGGCAGTAAACGTGAGGAAACGGGAGTACTTCACATCGTGGGGGGCCATGAAATCGGAGAAAGAGGGACAGGAGGGTGTCGGGGTGGGGGGCCCAGCCCTGTGGTGGGGGCTGGCTGCAGAGGGGACAGGCCGACCCATGGGGGGGCCACCACGGGAGGCTCTGGGAAGAGAAACAGAGACGAGCACGGTCAGCTTGAGATCAGACATGACGTCGCCTGCTGTGCTGGGCACCCTCAGGGCCTGGTCAGGACCGTCCCGGTCACCCTGGGCCCAAGAGAAGAAGCTGAGGTGTGATGGGATGTCCTGTCTCCTCTAGTGGTATTTCCCAGAAAGATGAGCAGATATGGCAGCTTACAGGGAGGCCTGGCACCCCCCTCCCCTGGCCTGGCTCCCCCCACCGGGCCTGGCTTCTACCCCACCAGCCCCAGGCCGGGTGGCAGCAGGGGACCTGCTTTAGCCTGAGTGGCACCGCCCCCCGGCACTGGGCCCAGGCAGCCTGGCCAGGTCAGCCCCGGCCTCTCTGGGCTAATTCTCCTGGGCAGGCCGCGGTCCTCCGGCTTCCCTTCCTCTCTGGCCGCTGGCAGAGTCATTTCCTTCCTGGTATTAAATGTGGCTCTGCATTCCAAAGGCAGCCAGGCCCTTCATCCGCACCCTGGCTCCAGCTCCAACCCCCGAGGGCGGCCCACCGGGAAGGGGAGAGGAGCTGCACCCGGGGACAGCGCCGAGGCGAGGCAGCAGCGTGGGGGGCCTGGGGGACTTGGGGGCACGAGGGGCCTGGGGCGCCTGGGGCGCTGGGCTTGTTCTGAACTGGCTGAGACTGTCACGGCTATAAGTTGGTGGGCCTGCTGGCCGCAGGGGTCTCCTTTAGCAAGCGGCCGCACCCCGGGGTGACTGAGCTGTGGGGAGCCAGCGAGTCAGGGCCCCGCCCGGCCTCCCCCCGCCTGGGATTGCCTCTTTGGGTCTGTGCCCATCGCCGCATTGTGTTATACCCGTTAAGAGCTTTGCTGCAAAATCTTTTTGCAAAGAGGCTGCTGTCACCCAAGATGACGTCCCGAGGCAAAGGTGACTGACAAGGGACGTGACGGGGGATTGGGGTCCCGGGCTTGCGGGGACACAGAGCAGATGGCAACACCGCTGCCCCCGACATCCCAGCTCGAGGCAAGACAGACAGCTGTGCTGGACGGGCTTCCCTGCCCTCCTTGCCCACCGCATTGCCGCTCCACGGTTTTCCATGCAAAAGTCACTTCCTGGGCAAGAATGGGCTACAATACAACCCCTGGGTGGGGAGGAGCCCCTAGCGGGGGTGATGAGAGGGCCAGGAGAGGAGCACAAAAGGCCTCTGTGTAAGACCAGGGCTCCGTTGTGTGTGGGGACAGTGGGTCTCCGTGGTCACACGTGGGTACACGTGTGCCCAGGCACGCACTTCTTGTCACCTGCCGCTGCAGAACCTGTGAGGCCACCAAGCGAGCCTAGGCTTTGGGTCAACCCAGCCCATCCTGGTCCACCCTGCCTCGACCAGCCATGCCTCACACCGTGGGGTGGCAGGGCTGAGGGAGGAGGGGGGAAGGGGCAGGAGAGGCCAGTTGAGAACCCCAATGCCCCGGCATCTCCTGAGGCCCAAGGCCCAGCTGCCCTCGGCCCTCGCAGGCTGTGCACGGCCTGGGCGCGGCAGGTATCCCCTAGGTGGGTGACCCCATGGGCATGAACCCTTGGAGGGCTCTGGGTGCCCAGCGTGGCGGCCTGAACACAATCGTGGGACCCCCACCCCCAGCCGCCTCCCTGTAATGCAAGGGGCTCAGGGATGCCACGTGGCAGGAGGTCCCAATTCATCCAAGGTGGCAGGTAGCTGTACTGTCATGACTCAATGAAGAAGGGACAGGGCAGGACATAAGGGCAGGGGCAGGGGTCAGCCATCTGAGGGAGGCTGAGGGCCTAGGAGCAAGCATGCATGGGGAGCCTGGGCCCCAGTTTAGCCGAGGGTACTGGCAGGGATGGGGGAGCTAAGGTGGGGGAGGGGCCGGGTCAGGGTGCAAAGAGGCAGCGGTGTGGGTGGACCCCTGGGGCAGGAGGACCCTCGGGGGCGCTTGGGGCTCAGGGGCACAGCAGGGACTCTGGAGCCTGCAGATAAGTAAGCAGCCCACGTCTAGGAAAGACACTGAATTTGCAGTTATAGACCTTCCCACGAGGAAAACGTCAGGCCCAGGAAAAATCCTCTGACGGATTTGGCTAATATTTAAGGTAGAAATGCTAATTCTATACAGACTCTTCCAGAAAATTGAAGAGGTGAGAAAGTTTCCCAACTCACTCTAGGATCCCAGAGCTACTCTGACATCCAAACCTGAAAAGGGCATTATGTAAAAGAAAACTATTGCCCAACACTTCTCATGAGTATAGTGCAAAATGCTTAACAAAACTTTAGCAAATCAGAGCCAACAATAAATAAAAAGATAAGATAAGACAATCAGGTGGCATCCATCCCAGGAATGCAAGGTTGGTTTAAGATCCTACTACATTAACAAGCTTAAAAAGAAAAGCTATAAGATCATCTTAAAGCATGAGAAAATACAACATGTATTCCTGATACAAAAGCTTGGCAAAGGAGGAACAAAAGAGTATATCTTCAACCTGGCGAAGGGCATGTGTGAAAATCCTGCAGCTAACGGTGTTAATGGCAGAAGACTGAATGCCTCCCCTAAGATCAGGAACAAGGCAAAAATACCCCATGTCTGCACTCCTATTTTGCATTGTACTGGAGCTTCTGGTAAGTGCAAAATGCAAAAAAAAAGAAATAAAGGCCATGTTGGAAAGGAAAAGGAGAACTGCATTTGTATACAACACGATCATTTAACAGTAGAAAGTCCAATGAAATCTCCAAAATAACTACTAGAACTAGTAAAGTGAGTTTAGCAAGGTTGCAGGATACAAGATCAATATTTAAAAATCCATTACATTTCTATGTATTAGCAATGAACAACTGGAAATGGTAATTAAAAAAAAATACCACTTACAACAGCATTGAAAAGTGTAAAATACTTACGGATAAATCTGACAAAAGATACCTAAGATCTCTGCCCAAAAGACATACAGACATTGGTGAGAAACATAAGAGAAGGCCTGATGGAGAGACACACAAGTTCATGAACAAAGACTCAGCATTGTAAAGGCGTCAGTTCTCCCCACCTGATCTAGAGTTTCAATGCCATCCCACCAAAATCCCCCCAGGCTGGTTTTTGCAGAAGTTGACAAGCTGGTTCTAAAATTCACATTGACCCAGAATAGCCAAAACAGCTTTGAAAAAGAACAGAGTTGGACACTTACACTGCCTGCCTTCAAGGCTTATTACAAAGCTACTCTACTCAAGAATGCTGTGTCAATACAGACAGACAGACAGAGCCCTGGAAAGACCAGACAGTCCAGGAACAGCCACGCCTGTGCAAGCAGCTGACTTCCGACCAAGGTGCAGGGGAATTCAGTGGAGAAGGGAGCGCCATCTGCAACAAACTGGTGCCAGGGCAGTTTGCAAAAAACAGCAACGTCTGTGACCCACACATACCTCACCACATTTATACACAAATTAACTCAAAATGGGTCACAGACCTGAATAAAAAACTTCTAGAAGAAAACGCAGGAAAAGTCTTTGTAACCTTCAGCTGGGAAAATATGCATAGGACACCAAAAATAGCTGGATCTCTTTTGATGCATAAAAGACAAAATAAAATGAATGTCATCAAAATTGAGAACTATTCTTCAAAAGATAGAATGGAAAGACAAGGAGAAAATATCTGCATATCATATACCTGGTGAAGGACTTGTATCCAGCATATATTTTTTTAAAAACTCACAAAATTCAAGCACAGTTGGGGGAAAAAAAAAACACAGCAAGAGATCTGAACAGCCACTTCACCAAAGAACATATACATATGGCCAATAACAGATGCTCAACATCACCGGTCATTAGGGAAATGTCAATTCAGACCACCGTGAGACACATTACCCACCTCCCAGAACAGCCAAAGTTAAAAAGACCCACCACAACAAGTGCTCGTGAGGACTGGGAGACCTGGAATTCTCACGTTCCGCAGGTCACCGTCTGTTAGTCATATCCCAATCAAGTGGTTTAAAACAGTCTGTAAAAATGCGAGACCTTCTTATCATCTTGCCTCCAACACTGTTCCTTCCTCTCAGAAAAACGGTACCTGCCCACCTGCCCTCCAAAGCTTCTTGAGATCGCCAGTTCTGACCTCCCTGTCCACCCCTTCTGCTCCAGCCACTCTGGCGGTCCCTGGTCCCCGGGCACCTCTGCCTTGCTGGTTGTGCACCCTCCCTGCCTCAGGTCTCAGCTCCAAGGGCCCCCACCTCCACCGAGTGCTTTCGAACACATGGCTGCTCCAGTTTAATTCTCTTCCTGCACTGGGCAGGTCTGGATGGGAGCGCCAGGGAAAGCGGAGCTATGAGGCTCCCTCAGCTCCGACTCCAGCCCTGGGCGGGGCCCCTGACAACAGCTGGGAAGGTGGGAGGTGCAGGCAGGGAATCTCAGGGTACAGGGGGTACCGTGAGGGGGCCAGGCTGGAGGGAGAAGCAGGAATGAGCTGGGCTCTAGGGCCTGGGGCTGGGGGTATCCTGAGGGGGTGTGAGGCTGGGATGGAGCCTGGTGGGGCCGGGGCTCGTGGTCACCCTGCAGTCCCTACAGCCCCCCACTCCCAACCCCAAGCTGCGGCTAGCAGAAAGGGACTCCTGGCCCTGGTGGGGGCTGTGGAGGGGAAGGACAGCGCTGCCCGCTGCAGACCAGCCCCTCAGGACCACCCCAGGGCAGCCCTGCAGGACTCTGGGCCGTGGGGTCCCCTGGCTCCTCTTCCAGTGAGCAGCTGGGCCCCCCTAGGCGTGCGGCTGAGGGGAGGAGCCGGGCCGGGCTGCTGCTCAGCCCCGCTCCCGCCTTTGTCCTCTGGGACCCTGCACAGTCCAGTCGGGACAGCAGGCCAGGACGGGGGGAGGTGGCCTCTCGTGTTGCAACTCAGCAAACGGTCCCATCGGGCCTGGGAGTGCAGCCTGCCCCCTGCCTCTCCTTGGCCCGCCCCCAACCTTTCAAGGACCCAGCACAGACCCTCATTGGGTCCCCAATAGCCCCTACTGCCAGCACCAGAGCTGAGGCTCTTGATCATGTCCTCCAGAGCTGCAAGATGGCAGGACAGCAGTGGCCTTGGACACGAACAGGGCTCCATGTGGGCACTGGGCAGCCGGCCTGGCTCCGGTCAGTGGACAGGAGAGCAGCTTCAGTGACACACACACCCAGCACGGCCTGAGTGCGCACTGCACCTCGGGGGGCCTCGGGGTGGCACCCAGCTCAGCAGTTCCTTTCCTGGAATGGCCACGTCTGCACCCCCCACGGGGGTCCCCCACAGAAGCCCTGGGAGGGTCTCAGGTACTCATCTCCATATGGGAGGAGGCTGCGTGGGGACTGGGGTGGCTGCAGCACAGCTGCACGGACAGGCCCCCAGGCTCTGCTCTGCAGGGCTCAGGGCTCAAGGCCAGACCCCAGAGTTAGGCGAGGTTCCCGTCGCCGCAGAGTTGGGAGGCGCTTGGAGGAACGACAGCGGGGCCAGGACCCGGGCAGGGCGCTAGCTGTGAGCAGAGGAGCCAGGCAGCACAGACAGCGAGACGATGCATGGGGAGGCTGGGACGCCAGGGACGGGACACCCAGGGCCCTCAGCCAGAGGCCCAGGCCGCACGCCTTGTGCACACACAGGCAGAGTGTGCAGGGCTGCCAGAAGTCACACCATCCAGGCTCACGCAGCACATGGGGAGGTGAGGACAGGAGAAAGTCAGTCAGGAAACAGAGAGACACAGGATGGCAGAGGAGGCACAGGCAAGACCAATAATAGCAACGGTGACTAACGATTAGGAGTAATGACAGTGAGTGACATTGGTGAGTAACAACGGCGAGTGAGGCGGTAAGAACTAGTGATGAGTAACAATGATAAGTAATGGTGGTGAGTAACAATGGTGAGTACTGATGATGAGTAATGACAGCAGGTAACAATGATGAGTACCGATGATGAGTAGCAATGGCAAGTAACGGTGGCGAGTAACAATGGAGAGTACAGATGATGAGTGACAATGACAAGTAACTGTGGTGAGTGATGATGGTGAGTAAGGATGATGAGTAACAGCAGCAAATAATGATGGCAAATGGGCGAGTAACAATGGTGAGTACTGTTGATGAGTAATGACAGTGAGTAATGGTGGTGAGTAGTGATGGCAAGTAATGGTGACAAGCAGTAGTGAGTACTGATGATGGATAATGATGGTGAGTATGGATTGGAAGTAATGATGGCAAGTGACAGTGGTGAGTAACAACAGCAAGTATCAGTGGTGAGTACTGTTGACAGCAATCAATAGTGGTGAGTAACGATGGTGAGTATTGATAGGATTAATGGTGGAAAGTAGTGGTGGTGAGTAAGATGGCAAGTAACTGGCACGTGTGGTAAATGCTGTTGATGAACCAGGACGATGAGCAACGGCACTGACAGTGGTGAGTCCTGGGGAGGAGTGACGACAGTGACAACGGCAATAATGCTGGCGAGTACTGATTGCGAGGAACGATGGCGAGCACAGCAGTGGGGCGTGTCAGCCAGCTCTCCCCACGTGCTGCCCCTCAGGAGCCCACCTGGGCTGGGCACTGCCGTTAGCCTGGTCTGTGGCCTGGAGGGCTCTCGGCCATGGCCACCCGGCCTCTCTGGGCCTCCCTCGCCTGTGGCATCCCGAGCTGCGCGGGCTCGTGGCGCTGGAGAGCATGCCTCCAGGGCCGCTGCCCAAAGAGGCAAGCAGATGCCCCCCATGCCAGCTACCTGCCACCGCCTCAGTCGGAGGGAGGCAGCACATGGCAGAGTGGACGCCACCGGCGGAGGCCAGAGGCTCAGAAGGCTGTGCTGAGGATAGCCTGTCACTTTAAGGCTGAGCCGGAGGTCACCGGGAACTCGGAGTCCCAGGGAAACAGCAGCTGACGCACACCCAACTCAGCGTCTCAGAGTCTAGAGACACACCTGCAACTCACACCCAGCGTGGCCGCTAGAGGGGCTTACGATCCAGGCTCCCATTTTCCTTGTGCGCATTTCCTGAGAGACACCTAAGCATATGCGTTCTATGTTTCTGGCTGATTTTGCACAACACGTTATCCCCAGGGTTTATTAAGCTCATCGCATGTCTCAGGAAACGTCCTTCCTTTCTGAAGCCATGCAGTAACCCCGCATAGCCACACACATCAGAGTTCACCTTTCGGCTTCTCAGTCATTGTATCCTCCAGCCCCTCCACCCGCAAGCACGTGGAGCCCAGAAAGGAATGAGGCCTGGCAATTCTCCATAGTGTAATGTCATACCAGGAGACGGCCCAGACTGTGGTGAGCTGATAATTAAAGTCTTGGTAGACCAAAGGACCCCTTTTGTGGCTCAGATGTGGCCTCTCTCTCTAAGTCAACCCGGCAGGTGAACTCACTGCCCTCCCCTAACATGGGACATGACTCCCAGGGGTGTAAATCTCCCTGGCAACGTGGGACAAAACTGGAATGAGCCGGGACCCTGCATCATAGGATTGAGAAAGCCTTCTTGACCAAAATAGGGAAGAGAAAAATGAGACAAAATAAAGTCTCAGTGGTTGAGAGATTTCAAACAGAGTCGAGAAGTTATCCTGGAGGTTATTCTTATGCATTATATAGATATCCCTTTTTAGTTTAAGGTATATTGGAGAGGCTGGAGGGAAGTTCCTGAAACTGTAGAGCTGTGTGCCAGTAGCCTTGATTCTTGAAAATGATTTCATAATGATACAGCTTTTGCAATGTGACCATGTGATTGTTAAAACCTTGTGTCTGATGCTCCTTTTATCCAGGATATGGACAGATGAGTAAAAAATATGGATAAAATAAATTAATAATAGGAGGGATAAGGGGTAAAATAAATTGGGTAGATTGAAATACTAATGGTCAATATTAAGGGGTATGGGATATATGAGTTTTTTCTTTTTTTTTTGTTTCTTTTTCTGGAGTGATGCAAATGTTCTAAAAAAGATCATGGTAATGAATACAAAACTATGTGATGGTATTGTGAGCCAATGATTGTATACCACGTATGGACTGTATATGTATAAAGAGTTGTCAATAAAAATACATATTTTTAAAAAGTCCCTCAAGGGACTAGAGAAAAATATGGAAATATTAAATATTTCCATCTAGGAAACCCCAGGTGCTCTCTCAAACATTAGGGACTCACAAGAAAATAGGCCAAACCCTTGATTTTGAGGCTTGCCCTTTATAAGCTAATAGTAACTATAATTATGCCTAAGGGTTGCTTCAAGGAAACCTCTTTTTTTGCTCAAACGTGGCCCCTCTCTCTCTAAGCCCAACTCTGTAAGGAAAATCATCGCCTTCCCCGCTACATGGGATCCAGGGCTGAAAGTCTCCCTGACAGCATGGGGCTTGGCTCCCAGGGGTGAGGCTAACCTGGCACCATGAGATTGACAACACATTCCTGAACAAAAAGAGAAAAAGGGAAAAGAAGTGTAATAAAATAAGGCATCAGTGGTCAAGAGAGATCAAATGGGGTCAAGAGGCTATTTTGGAGGCTATACTTATGCAAGCTTCGGGGTTCCATCCTGCTGATTGCCGTGGTTTGCCAACCCCCAACCAACACCATTCCTGTCAACCTAAGGAACATCCAGGGCTCGATCTAAGATTCCACAAAGGTTGCATGCACTAGGATTACTTTCCTGAAACCTGCAACCTCCAGAGGGTTCCTAGGCCAGATGAGTCCTGAAGCTTAAGGGGCCAGCTTCTCGAGAACATCTCTCTATCCTATAGTATCCCGCTCTCCGATATTATCAACAGCCTCCTCCAATATGAAAAGGCTAGGATGGCCATAGTTCAAAGATCCCTATAGATTGGGAGAAGGGTCAAAGGAGAGGGAGGATTTATAAGGAAAAGATAGGATTTAGCAAACAAGTAGGACTGCTCAGTCACTATATTGATATTTTTAGTCTCCAGTGTCTTGCAGCACCTAGAAGGAAAAACCCGAAACTGTGGAACTATAACCCCCACCAACTCTGAAATCTGTCCTGTAGCTGCTTGTTGAAATGTGTTTTGGAAATTATTGATTTTCTGTGTATATATGTTATACTTCACAATAAAAAAAAAGTTTTAAAAAATTATTTTTAAAAAGGATAACAGGCAAAGCACGTGAACAGCCAATTCACGCAGTAAGCGTGAAGAAGTACTCACGGCCACGCACTGACCAAGGAAAGCACAAAGCGCCCACGCAGCGGGGAAAGCGCCCGAGCTGCCCGAGCCGGCCAGGGGCTGGGCCGGCCGTCCTCCCCCACGCCGGGGTAGGGGAAGCTGGTCGTTCCCTGGAAAGCAATCTGACAGCTAAGCTGCAAGAGCTGTGAACGAGTTTGTGTTCTGACGTGGAAATTCTGCTTCTCAGGAGCCAGTGTCAAGGAACGACCCAAGACAGAGACAAGGAGCCACAAGGGAGGTGAGCGCCGGCCGCGGCCGACCTCAGCGCAGCGAACGGAGAAGGGCCGACCGGAGCGCGGGCGCAGCGGGGCAGGGCTGGCCCTGTGATTAGAGCCACGCCTTCAAAGGGCTTTAACTTCCCGGGAAGAGAAGGTTAAATTCCCCTTCCTGTTTTCCAGTTCCCGCAGAGAAGACGTTCCACGTTGGTAAGTTAAAAAGAGAGTGAATGCCCTTTTCTCTCTAGAGAGAAGGTCGGCAAGGCGTTCCAACCGAGAGGCGCGGAAAGGAGCGGACCTGCGCTTGGGGTGCGTCGAGTTTGTCGTCTCAGCAGCTGCCCGGGAGAGCAAC
>PVIY010048074.1:0-17524 GCA_004026745.1 Myrmecophaga tridactyla | reverse complement strand
TCATTCATGGCTTATCAAAGAACTGGCACATGCTAGGTGATGGAGAGGCAGTAGAGAGCAGTAGACTTCTGCCCACCTGGAGTTTATAGTATAGTTCAAGGATTGCTTTTTAAACAAATAAGCCCACAATCAATGCAAAAACCCAGCTGTGAAGGGGGCTGGGAAGTAGGAAGTTTTTCAGGGGCTCAGGGATCCTTTTCTGAGAAACTGACAATAAGTTGATATGAAAAGTAAGTAGGAAATGATGAGGCAAGGCTTAGGGGTAGGAATGGAGAGCCTTTTAAGAGGGAGAAAAATGTATGCAAACTGTTAAAATCTGGAAAACAAGACTGAATTTATTTCCTACCTGTGCAAGGGAGAACTAAAAACTGAACACAGTTTCTTTCCAAAAAAAGAAAGAAAGATTGACATGGGAATTGGGAGAAGTGTAACATTCAGGTTCAATTTAAATAAAGCAGTATTTTATTTGCCTCAAAGTAAAGTGGGCTGAGAAAACAGCTTTGGAGTCTGGTTTCCTTGAAAACAGAGTTGAGATAAGTGTGGAATGTTGCATATGCTTGATGCTTGTGAAACCCTGTCTATGGAGCTGGCCCTAGGACAGGGAGCTGTGAGTGGTTTACAGGCCTTGAGGGTACACGTCCAGCTAAAAGACTGGTGGGAAACCTAAGCTGTGGCCTTTCTGCATCAGAGATCCATAGAGCTCAGACCCTTAGAGTAAGAGCTGAATGTCCCATTCTGAAAGGCTCTAGGGCAGAAGAGAGCATGTTGCATGAAGAAGTCGGGATGGCTGAAGGTCGGGGGTAGAGGTTGTGCTGGGTGTGCAGGTTATGCAGGGTTTTCAAGCCGTGCTGCTCAAACTTTCCTGACAGTAAGCATCCCTGGTGTGCTGATTTAATAGTTTAATTTAACTTAGGCCTCACCCTCTGGAAATTGTAAATCAATAGATCTGTACCAGGCCTCTGGAAACTGTTTTAAAAGATTCTCCAGGTGATCTTTATCTTCAGGAGAGTTTGGAAAACTTAGGAAAAGTCATTGATTTTTCTTTAAGTTGGAGGAGGGAGTGGCCCGATTAGACATGCTATTCAGGGGAAAAATGAATTTGGAATGGAAACCATTCAAACCATGAATTTGTCCATGGAGAACTGTTGAAAGTCTGTTGTAATAGTCCAGGTCAGAGATGGCGGCATCTTGGACCAAAGTAGTAAGTGATGGAGATGCAAAGAAGTGTTTAGTATTCAAGAGCTACTTGTACAGTAGAAAGGGCCTAGCAGTAGATTGGACATGATGCTTGAGGAAAAGGAAGAAGTCAGAGGTAACAGTTGGGTTCTAGCTTTTGCAACTGGACAATTGGTAGGCCATTGGCTAAGTCATGTGGAAAATCATGAGTTCATTTTTAACAAGTTGAGTTTGAGATGCTTCTGAAACATTTAAGTGGAGTCACCAAGTAAGAGTAGAATGAATGCATCTAGAGGTCAGAGGAGAGAGCTGCATGGGAGATATAAATATTTTGGCTATTTGCTTATAAATATTTTGGTCATTTGCTTTTAGGCAGGAACTAAAGCTATGGGTATGCTGGAGATCGATGGAGGAGAAGACAGCTTAGGACCAAGCCTTAAGGAATTCCACTTAAAGGACTGAATGACAAAGGTGAACCTTCAGTGGAGACTGAGAAGAAACGATCAAAAGGGTGGGAGGGAAATAAGTCAACAGTGGTGGTCTAGAAGTCAAGATTGGGTCTATGCTATGGAAGGTTCCCTCTAGCCACTGTGTGATGAAGGACTAGAGTCATATTCCAACGACTAAAGTACTTCAACCACAGCTAGTAAGTAGACTGAGACTGTGCTAGAGCTTCTGGCTTAATGTTTTATTTATTTAATCGATGTCTGCTGCTTGTAGTAATAAGAGAACCACACCAATAAAGCTACTGTTTAGTGAATTCCTCAAAAGAATACTTGCGCTTGTGTTTCTGTTTGTTTCTTTCAAATACAATTTTGCTACATTAAACCTTTTTAAAATAGTTATATCTACTGAAAATTAGGACTACAGGGCAACAGATTCCTTTTGCTTTAAATCTCTATTAGGTTGTTTACACATATAAAAGTAACAATTACACTTTTATAGGCCTCCCCAGTTCTCAAGCTGCATTTGCAATCCCCATGAGGTGAAGATGAAACAGTTAAGCTGCAAAACAGGGACAAAGCCAGGTTTTACTGAAAGGGAGGGAAAGGAGCAGCTCCAGCTGCTGCATTTAAGGAGAACATTTGATGGCCAGAAAAGAAAATGCTCCTAAGAAATGGGGCAGTGCCCAGAAGTCTATGAAACATCTTCCACTGCAGCTGCAGGAGACACTTTCAGGAAGGGTATCTGTGCGCATTTTCTAGAAGGCATTTTTTTTTCCAGAAATATTATTCCTTCGCTCAGTAAATATTTATGGAGCACCTATTATGATCCAGGCACTGGGGAAGGTAATTGATTGAAGACATCTCCAATGTTCCCTGTTAGTGCCTGACTCTGTGCAGTTGCAAACAGAAACTGAAATAGCCAGAGCAATCGAAGTTTGTGCAGATGAAAGCATCACCATAGTTGGCAGCAGATCAGCCTGCTGTGGCCTGATATATACTAGAATGGAAACTGGACTGGGACGGTGACCCAGAAACAGGACAATGAAAAGAGATCCAAACTCACACAACCGCAGTCACTCGCATCCCCAATGGGGAAGTCTTGGTACTAAGGCTTGGCACTAGGGGTGCTTGTGCAGTGTGCATGGGTGGTTGGATGTTCCAATATTGATAGATAACGTTGCTTCTGTTAAGCTCCATACAAACACGATCTCGTGTAACACAACCACCCCAAGAGGGGGCTACTATTAGTATTCCCATTTTATGGAATAGGAAGCTGCGACTTAGGCAGGTAAGTAACTTGCCTAAGGAAATGCCACGGCAAAGCTGATGCTCAGTTCAAGCCATTCTGACTCCAGGACCACCTTCTCAACTGCTGTGCGAATCCAGACTTAATGATCCGGTCTTAATGAACCAGGCCAAATTGAACCCCTAATACGTGTTTCAATGCGATCAATCGTGTTGCAATTCTTATAATATCCTGAATTTAAAAAGCCCCTCCAGGCATTATTTGGGGAAAGTTTCTGACAGATTGGACAAACAGCTGTAGACACCACCCAACAGCTGGAGTCACCATTCCAGTGCCAACGGTGCGGGCGGGCACAACGAAAACAGTGCCCCTTTCAGAGTGATTCCTGAACAAGGCTCATCTCGTCGCCTTCATGTGTATTTAGTCCTCCCAGGACATGAGGAGCTCGATGTTATTGCCAGTGGCAACAGCCAAGTTCACTGAGGCTCAGAAAATAGATGACATGGCTGCTTAATGGCCAAGCTGGGATGCAAACTGTCATTGCCTCTAGGGCTGCTCTCTTTGCACTTAGTAAATAACAGATGCCTGTGCATTTTCAAGTCCCCCAACTTGGGAACATGCAGGCTACCAGGCAGACTGTCTTCTTATTTGTTTCCTTTAAATCTCAGAGATGAGTACCTGGTAGTTTCTCCTGATTCTAAGTACAAATGAAGCATTGGGAGAGATGGGATGGGGGTTAAATCAGGGCAATGTTGATTTCACTTTCACAGAGGCCTGAATGTTTGTGCTTGAACTGGTTACATAATATTAGTTAAATAGCTGTACCAAGTGTGGGTGTGAGAGCCTGTGAACTATGGGTCTTATTTTCCATGATCTAAAAATCCACGCTTTAGGGTGGCCAGCCATTCACCTGGTGTTGTCCCTGCAGTGTGTTACCCCTGGCTCTACAGAGAGCCTGGGGCCTGTTCTGAGATCTGCAGGGCTTTCCTGATGTAATCTGCATTCAGTCACCCCCTAGGACAGAACGCCTACTGAGGCCCCATGCAGGCATGGAGCCCTCTGCCTGGGCTGGAATCCTGCCTTGGCTACTTACTAAGTAAGTCAATCATGGCTCGTCCACTTACTAAATTTAAGTAACTTGGCCAAGTCACTTAAACCCTCCATGCCTCAGTTTCTACACATGTAAAATGGAGATTCTACATAGAATAAGAGAAACTACCTGTGAAATTGTTTGAAAATTAAATGAACACTTATTGTGCGGTTGCCCAGGGCACTGCCTGGCTGCAATGGGCAAGTGTTTGGGTGCCTATTGTCCCTATGACTGTGTGACAGGCTCTGGGTGACACCGAGAAGTGCAGATAATGTGCCTGCCCACAGGGAGCTCAGAGTCTAGCTGCTGAGCTAACATGGCATAAATACTATAAAACAAGGTCAATCTAGGTTTGATGGGCTGTTGTTTTTTACCATGTATTTTCCTTGAGTAAATTCCTGGTGGTTTCCGTGCCGTCATTTTCCCAAGCATAACGTTCCAGATGTTTAGAAAAAGCCTAGTGGTCTCCTAGTTCAAGTTCCTTATTTTACAGCTAAAGTAGCTGAGGCCCAGAGAGGGGGAGTGAATTGCCCATGGCCACAGAAATTTTAATGGTATTTTAATGCTCTAATGCCCAGAGCCCTACCCTTTCTATTATGCAAACAGCTTTTTTAAAAATGTTTTTTAATTGTAAATACACAATATACACAAAGAAAAGAAATAAAAATGAGTATTTTCAAAACACATTTTAACAAGTAGTTACAGAGCAGATTTCAGAGTTTATTTTGGGTTACCATTCCACTCTTACAGATTTTTCCTTCTAGCTGCTCTGAAACACTGGAAGCTAGAAGAAATATCAATACAGTGATTCAGCAGAAATACTCATTTATTAAATCCTATTTTCTCTGTCATAACTCATCCTTCTCCTTTGATCCTTCTCCCAATCCATAGGGATCTTTGGGCAATGCCCATTCTAACTTTTTCATGTTGAGAAGCGGTGTCAACACTAAGGCTTAGGGGGATGTAGTTGGTTGATAATCTTGGAGAGGCTTGTCCCTCTGGGTTTCAGCATTTATCAGGCCTAGGAGTCCTCTGGAGGTTATAGGCTTCAGGAAAATAAACTTAGTGCATGAAACTTTTACAGAGTTTCAGTTAGAGTACAAATAGCTTTTTAATGTGTTGAATTTCTAAAGTGCAGGGACTCAAAGTGTCCCTTAATAGCCTTCTGTCATCTAGCGTATGATATAAGGAAGAGATATTTAAAATCTGCAGGACAGCACACAATCTTCATTTTGATCCCAGCATCTCAGGAAAGCCTTAGTCAGCCTTCAAGGATAGACTTTACCCGGGCAAGAAGGCACACATATGTCTACCAGCCCAGATATGTAAAACCATTTCTAGTGACTACTGAGACCTGGGGACCCATGAGTTTTAATACCTTATGATATGCTAATTAGCATATCATAAGGTATTAAAACTCATGGGTTTTAATACCTGGAGTTTTAATACCTGGGTTTTAATACCTGGAGTATTTAATACCTTGGTACAGAGGCTGTACCAAGTATTAGGAATGCCAAAGAAGACAATACAGTCATGGGCCCTGCTTTCATAGGGCAGTGGTTCTCAACTGAGGGCAATTTTGCAAGGTCTGGAGGCCTTTTTGGTTGTCATGACTGGGAGATGGTGTGCTCCTGGCACCTAGAGGGTAGAAAACAGAGATGCTGCTCAACCTCCTACAATGCACAGGCCAACCTCCAGACAAAGAATAATCTACCAGAAATGTTAGCAGTGCTGAGGTTGAGAAACCCTCTCATTGAGCTTAAGCTCTATAGTAGTTAAATAAGCAAATTAAAATAAGTATGATTAGTGTTATGGTAGAGGAAATTCAAGATGCTATAAGAATCTATAATAAAGGGATTTAACTTAGGGAGCATGGCAGGACTTGGAGAATAGGAGAAGTTATACTAAATCCTCAAGGATGACTGGGAGTTGGCAACATGATGGGGTGGGGGCTGGAAACGGTAGGGTACAAAGACCTGGAGGAGCAACCGAACTCTTTTAAGGAATAAAGAGATGTTTAGTGTGGCTGGAGTAGTCTGAAAGTCACAGAAGATGAGTCATGGAGGATCTTATAAGACATCCAGCAACTGGGCACCTTCCAGTGCCATGCTCTGTTTGCAGGCTGGCATGTCCTACCTGAACCAATAAGTGCCACTGTTCTCGAGGAGCTTCCAGTTGAGAAATGTGAAGAATTTAAGCTTTTATCCCAAGGGCAATGGGAAGCCATGGAAAGTCTTATCCAGGAGATGATGGAGTAAAATCAACATTTTGGAAAGAGCATGTAGAGGATGGATTTAAGGGTGGCAAGAGGGGAGGCAGGAGGACCAATTGGAAGCTGTTAATGTATTCTGGAAGACAGATGGAGTGGGAGAAAGACAGAGACAGATTCTATATATATATATCTTTAGGGCAGTGGAAACTGATGAGATGAAGTTGAATTCCCCAGGAAAAGCTGTCTTGCTGAAGAGGGAAAATGCTTCTTTCTGACTTTTGAAATCCTTAGATTTGCTTTAAGACATTCAACTGATTGGCTGAATGCCAATTACTGAGGGCAATTTCCTTTGTTGACTATAGATGCAATCAGCCATAGACACAATCAGAAACAGATGAAATCAACTAACTAATAATGTAAAACTGTCTCCGAAATGCCCTCACAGTAACAATCAGGCCAGTGCTTGCTTGACCAAACAATTTGACACAAGAAACTAACCATCACAATGTCCCTAATAAATGGATTGTTAATATTATGTTAAAATACCATCAAATAACTGCCTGTGTTTCCAGACTTTATGGCCATCTCCAATTTAGAAAATAGATAATTGTTTGGATTTGTTGGTGAGTGCTGATGATATTTACCACCCTCTTCCCTGTTCTATTTTCCTTCCCTAGTTGCCTGCATGGGCTGGGAAAGCTACTTGAGACTCCTGACCATGGCTGAAGTTCTAAAACCATGAAGTTCTTGCTCCCTCCCTCCTCCTGCAGTTGTAGCCAGTCCGTGGACAAAGGGGCAGCAGTGCTCCTGAAGGCTGCGAGATCCTCCGAAAGCCCAGGCCCCTGCTCTCCCCACAGGCATCTCTTCTTTCCTAATGCAATAACACAAGCTTACTCACTTCAAGAGGCCTGTCCTGCTTTCCAATGTCAGGAGCTCAGGGATTAGAGATGCTGAGCAGTCAACAATGGGCCCTTGTTTCCTGCTCCCTTCACTTCTACAATAATGGCTGGTGCCGCTGTTGAAAGTTGACCCTGTATTAGATTCCTTTTACTGCTGTAACGAATTACCACACACTTAGTGGTTTAAAACAATACACATTTCTTGTTTTACAGTTCTGGAGATCAGAAGTTTGAAATAGAGATATCGGAAGGGCTATGTTCCTTCTGGAACTCAATGGGGGAATCTGCTTGCCTTTTCAGCTTCTGGAGGATGACACATTGGTTGACTCGTGTCCCCACATTCACTCTAACCTCTGTTTCCATCACCACGTCTCTTTATTTTCCTCTACTTCCATTGTCACATCATCTTCTCTGACTGACCCTTCTGCTTTCCTCTTTTTAGGGCCCTTGTCATTACATTGGACCCATCTGGACAGGCCAGGATAATCCTCCATCTCCAGAGTCCTACTAGAGTCACATGAACAAAGTCCCTTTTGCCATGTTACGTAAAATATTCATAGGGATTAAGACATGGACATCTTTGGGGGTGGGAGGTGGCATTATGCCTACCACGTAGGTCCCACACAGCTTCCTGCATCCCCATCCATTGCTGGGAAGAGCCCCCCTTTTGCCCCAGTGGTTCCTCAGGAAAGGCCCATCCCATCCTTCTGTGGTTGTGCCTGATGTGGGCTCCCAAATTATGGCTCTTTCAGCTCCCAGACATGCTCAACTATTTTCAAGAGCATATTCTTGGCCATTGTGACAAAATCACATCCTTCCAGGCTCAGATCCACATTTGTTCCAAGACTCCGTGCCTGTTAAGCTGGAGTGCAGACTCCCCTTATGCTCATCAGTTCCAGAATGATAAAGAAGCTGGAATCAGTATGCCTTAATAGGTTAAAAAAAAAAAAAAAAGTGTCTCTGACTTAAAATGCTCACTTATCCTTCTTTTAAGATGCCATTGTTGCTGTGGTAACCAGAAGTTAGGGGAAGAGGGTCCCTCATCTGTCCAACATTCCCCACAACCCTCTGTACCTTTCCTTAGCGATCTCCATTACAGCCATTTATCAGTATCTCAGGGGCACTCTCCCTATCTCAGGAAAATGCTCTTTCCATTTTCTGTGAGTGGTCATTTCTGCAGCCAGCAAATCCTGCCCCCAGGACTGATTGGACACAGGTTGGCACATCTTGATTTGCCTCCTCCAGGCAAGTGGAGGAGAAAGAATTGGCTGAGGTGCGGTCAATGAATAAGTACTAAGCATCTGGTTACTCTGTTTCTGCAAGCTTCAGGGTATCTATACCTGAAACAGGAAGGAAGGGAAGGTAGAGTTGCTCCACACCCAGAGAGAACAGGAGTTGCTGAAATCCATTTGCCAGTCCCTCTCTTCTGTACATCCCAAGAAGTCAAGCGAAGTACCCAAAATTGCACACCACCCCCCACACACACTGCCTCATCGTCTGAAGGACCCTGGAGGCTGGGCTGGAGGCAGTGAGGTGCAAAAATGAGATCTAGGGTCAAAAGGTCTCATTTTGTTTTCCAGTGGGGTGACCTCAGGCAAAGCACTCTCCCAGTCCTGCATGGTTGAGCGTTCTGAGGACCTAATTAGTTTCTGTATGGGACTGCAATCATGATGATGATGATGCCAGTGACAAGGACAATGATAAGGAAAGTCATTTGCATATGTTGAGCTCTTACCATGTGCCACATGCTGGTGCTTTACATGTATTGTCGCATTCAATCTATTTGAAACGGATACTATTCAGCCCCTCTTAGAAATTCAGCTAGATAAAGTAACCATGGCCAAGGTCACAGGGTTAGTAAATAACAAAGCCAAAACCCAAGCTTCTAGCCACCCGCTTTGCAGAGACCACTGAGGTATGGAGGGCAAATAAATCCTAAGGCCTTGACCAAAGGGTATCTCCAGGTGAAATCTAGCTCAAGCAGGATTCAATGAGGGAGGAATGCCCTATGGTTCCAGGTAGAAATGGCAGCTAATGCAACACCAGGGGCCGTGTAATCTAGGAATTCAGGACTCTGCCCAGGATTACGGACTGGTTGGGGAGGACCCAGGCTGTTTCTGGAACCGGAGGGTGTACCCACCTTCAAATACCCGTGGCCTGGAGTGCAACGGGATCACAACACTTCAGATGGCGTTGCTGACCTGAGGGCTGAGCCAAAGCAGGTGCTCAGGACTAGGGTAAGGATTGCTTGTGTGACTCCTGCCTTACCTCTGGGAATGGTGGGGGTTCCATGGCCAGCTGTTCTCTGGTTGGCTGAAAGAGCTGGTGGGGGCAGGAGCATGCTGCAGCCTTTGTCAACACCTGTATGTATCCATATGGCTCTCAGGGATGAGCAGGATCAGGCTTAGGAAGGAAGGACATGAGTGTCTGAGTCCAGGTTCTCTGGAAGCAGAGACTGAGATGGGGATTTAGACCCATGTGATGTATGGAGGGGATGTTCTCAGGTGAAACCCATGAGAGAGGAAGGCTAGGGAGCAGAGTAGGGAAGGGGAAAGAGCTGAGCAAGGATGTGGTTTCAGGTCAAACCTGTACTTGGCCTGATCCAAAGGTGAAAAGCTTTAGAGCATAAATTGTATCCCAGATTGCCCTTTCTCTTACTCCAGGACAGGACAGCTGGCTTTAGTTCCCCATATCAGTCTGTCATTGGCTGTCATTCCAGTGGGAGAACTTCTTGGGCTTGGGTTCCTGCCAGCCAGGACAATGCTCCTGAGGAGGCAGTTGTGGGTCGAGGAAGCAGGTCCCAGCCTAGTGAAGGGAATTCATGCCAGACACCACAACAGTTGCTACAGGGAGAGTGAAGAGAGATGATGTAATTCTATTTAATGGACTATACCAACTTGAAGTTTCTTAACATCACCCAACCATGTACAACCTTTCATATGTTAAATACAGTCTACTCTTACACAGTGCGGTGTAAAGATGGCACCTGCTCAGGTATGTGCAGACCTTATGCGGTCTTGTTTAATCCTACCACCAGGTGCCTGTGGGTTTCCCCCACAGCTTTGCTTCTTGAGTGGTTCTTGTTTTCTTTCTTCGTTCTTCCTCTTTCCTCATCTTTCCTGCAGGAAATTCCATTTTCCTTGTGCTTTTAATACTCAAATTGATTTCTTTCTCTTGCTTTATCTCACCATGGTGTCAGATTGATGAGTGGTACAAGTTACCTGGCAGTGGTTTGCAAGTTTTGAGATAGTGGTTCATTCATTTACTCATTCATTTATTCAAAATTCCACAAATATCCACTGAGCTCGTGCCTCATGATGGACCCTATTCTGGGGGCCTGGATACTGAGGTGAAAAGATCCAGGTGCAAGTGGAGGAGAAACAGCCAAATAATTCACAGTACAATAAGACAATTGTTCTAATGGTGGAAAGGGTGATCATAGCAGAAAGAAGATTGCTTACATTTGGAGGAGGCTATTGTGTGGGGTGGGTGATGAGTCACCTAGGACAGAGAAAAACCTTATGGGGAAGGCAGTGTGCGAGGTGAGACTTGGAAGATGAATCTGAATTTCTTGGCACATAATAGGGGAGAAGGAGTCCCAGGCAGAGGGGACAGTGAGGATAAATGATGAGAGGCACTAGATTATAAAGCGCCTGGCTGGACTGGGCTATAAAGAGGCCCAAACATGAAAGGCTTATAAACCAGAGATAGGCAATTATAGACGTTGTTGGATCTACCAGTTAATACCTTAACAACCCAAGTTGGGCAAGGGTCTGCCCACCTCTGTTTTTTCCTAGCATTTGCTTTATGCTCTAAAACACCCCATACATCCTTCTGCAAAAGATGCTTGGGTTTGAAGGTTGTTACCTCACCCAGCTTCAGCCATCATTGACATCACATGTTTGAGTCATTAATCACTCTCCAGACCAATGGTGTAGACAACTTTGCAATACTTTTATTTATTCTTTCCCATGTTTTGTACTTTTCTTGGCCATAAGCAAGAGGGGAAACTGATAACAAACTGGCCCCTGGGCACAGAGAGGTATCCTGCCTGTACCCTCTCCTGGCAGCCAGTGTGACTCTGCCCTGCAGGGGAAGGGCACGCTGACAGTGGGGGTCCCAGGCCTTTCTGGTTGGTGGGTCCTAATTAGGCTTGTCCATTGGAATAGTCTGAAAACTTTGAAAAAGATGCATATTTGTGAACTGCATCCCTGAGAGTCTGATTAGTTCAGTCTGGGGAGTGGAACAAGCAGTTCTTAAGCAGCCAGCCCTGACTGTGAGAACCATAGCCCAAGGCAGCTATTCCCCATTTCTCCCTTGGTCTGGCTTGGGTGTAAATGAAGACCTGGTATATGCCAAAGGCAGCTGTATTCTGGGGGCAGTCATTTCTCAGGAAAACCAGAACCAAGTAAGACAGAAAGTGTTAAAGAAGTGACTTGGCAACAAATCCCAACCTGGAGGAAAGAGGTGAAGAAACAAACGATCAATTATTTTTTATGTATATTATTATAATTGAAGGAATAGAGAGGAAAGTTCAAGTGTAGCGAGTACCTCTCATTGTCAAGGACTGTGAAACCTCTGAGACTTCCCCTACAAACAAACAGGTTAGTCTGCCACAGTGTCATGGATGCTAGTGGGAGATGTGAAAACCAAAGACAGAAGCAGAGGACAGTCTGTTACACACAGCAATGGCAGTAGCCAGAGCATCAGGATTTTTGCAGCACTTTCCCACAGGATTATGTGAAGAGAGCCAGATAACACCTGCACGTGCTGTGGTTTGCTTGATGGGAGAGCAGCCCTGAGTTTGGGGAACACGATCTATTATAGTAGGCACTTTGCATGCCTGCCCTTAGCTCTGGCAAGTCTGTTTGCTATATAGACAGCTTTGAAAGCGAGTCAGTTGTGCCTCCTTTGCAAGAGTTGCCAAAATGAGAAAGACCCAAGGAGAATGGTCTCCTAGTACCCAACACTTAAGTGCTCACAGTAATTGTGTGGATTGGGTATTTTTACTCCCATTTAATAAGGTCAAAATTGAAATTTCAGAGCCAGATTCATGTGATTTCTGTCTTCTCTCCTATACCAGCATTTCAGGAAATGTGTCCTTGGGAATAAGAACTATTTCATGAAAAAAAAAGTTCATGATCCAAATCAAACAGAGTTCTTTACTGTAGGACATGTCAGTGTATATAATAACTCTGTGGTTTTCCATAAAGAGGTGATGGCACAGTGGATGGATTTATGCTGGCTTTGCCTGATCGATCTCCATTCTCCTTCCTGAAATATGCCAATTTCCTTTGGGGGGATGACTTTTTCCCTGTTGTGTGTAGTCTTGGTGAAACTGCAAATGCAAGTGTCTTTTCCTTCCTTATGCTCACAGCCATGGAGAGCTGGAGGCAGGCAAGAGCAGTAAGACAGGAGAGTCCCCCATGTGACCATCAGCTGTCATGTGAGTCAGGGTAGGCAAAAGGTCGAGAAGGATTGCGTTATGCTTCAGCATCCCAAGAAAGGCTGGAGTGGAGGCACTGAGCTGTGGATGATGGATGCATCCTCTGGATAAACATTCCTGTAGAGGTCCTGCTGGCCTAACCACCTGGGCACTAATACTACAAGATAATACTGTATGTCATCAAATCTAAGGCGCTGCTGATCATAACACGCACCATTATTTCATGTATCATTAAGAAAGAAAAAACAAATCTATTAAACTCCAGCTTGCCTCAAACTTAATGTGGATCATGGAATAGAGGAAATATGGTAACAATTGTAACCAATAACTACTGAGGGCTTACTAAGTGCCTGCTATCTGTATGTACTCTATACATATTAAATTCTACCCGATGTAATGAGTTAACCCATGTAAAGCATTCAGAATAAAGTCTGCACACAGGAGGCATTTAATGCAACTACACAAAGTTGAACAGAAATGGGAATTGGCTTAGTTTAGTTAGGAAGTCTTTCTCATTACATTGTTTGGAATTGTTGTGTTGAAAATGTTCTTAATATCTTATCTGTGCATTAAAATACATTTTAAAATTTAAAAGGCACTTACTAAGTTCTATGAAGAGGTATGGAAATACAAAGGTGATTAATACATGTGCCTTGTCCTAAAGAACCTATAATCTAATGGGAGAGACAGGCCTGTAAAAACACGAACAATAAAATATGCACAGTATGACAGAAATCTGTTCAGGTAAGGGGGGTGTGGACCTTAAATGTGGGAAGGATCCATTCTACCTTTGGGAGTCGAGGACCAGGAAAGGCATCATAAGGTAAGACCTTGAGCTGAGTCTTAGAAGATGAGTAGAGGGTCTGCACGTCATGCGGGTGGAGTAGAGTGGAAGAGACAGGAAGGGAGACCGGGTGGGAATTCCGGGCAGCAAAGCCTTATGAACAAAGGCAGGGAGACGCGGTTGGTGTGTTTGGGAATGGTGTGTCTGCAGCAAATGCTCAAAAAAAGATAAGCTAGAGGACAAGACTCAAGAGGAGCTTGGAGGAAGGTCTGACAGGGAGCTATTTCAAAGTGGTGAGAGACATTAATGGAATGTTCCTTGACAGATATGTTGTTCTCTTTACACAGTGATTTACAGCTAAGAAAATTCCTTTGTTTTTCAGTGCATCATCCCTTAGGGCCTGGGCTGGGGTGTCCAGAGTTTCTCCAGGTGTGCTCTGAGATACAATCCAAGCCTAATGCAACTTGATTTAATTATCTCATGCTAGACTCATGGGCAGAAAACCCATATGACCTGCAGTTACTGTTTTTGGGGGAGGAAAAAAAGTAATACGATCTCTGATAAATCAGCCAATTACCTATTGGGTTCTGTGGACGCAGCATGGTTTTAAGTCCTACAGAGCCAGTAAGAAATGAACAACTAACAGCATGGGGTTGGAAGCACATGGATGTGGTCTGGTCTTTGCCTTCCTTGCACCTGCTACCTGTGGATCAGGGCAGTCTGGTCTTCCAGGTCCTATTTTTGCTCCTCAAATAGAGCTTTGCTTTTGCTGTGTTTCCTCTTGGGAACCTCCTTCCCCAGATCTTCACGTGGCTAGCTCCTTCTCATTCTCAAGGCTAAGTTCAGACGTCACCTTCTCAGAGGCTTCCCCTGATCACCCTAGCAAGAATTCCTGCCTTCAATCCCCTCTCCCCCAAGTCACGCTCATCATTTTATCCTCTTTTATGATCTTCATGGTACCTATTACCTGAAATTATATTGTCTACTTACTGTCTTTCCTTGTCAAAGACAAAAAACGAGCGATCAAAGAAATTGATTTTATTCAGGGTATTACAATAGGGTTAGGCACCCCAGTTCCGAAGACCAGAGTGTCTTGCTTTAGAGAGGAGTAGGCAAGTTATACGTGGGGTGATTTAGGACTGATTTAGGGGTGAATCAGAACTGATTGCAATCAGCTGCACAGAAAATAATCATCTCTGTGTCTAGTTAGTTGCAGGAGGACAAATCTGTAATCTCTGTTAATTGTTCATGAGACAGAGAGCAAGGAATTGGAGGCTCTGTTGGGCCTTTCAGGCATTCACAAGGGAGTCACCTGCGAGTTTTCCTGGAGTCATGAGAAAGAGCGGACAGAGCCTTAGGCATGGGGAATGGTGGCTCCTTGTGGTATTCCCAGAACACTGAAGAGTGGGGTAATCTGTTGCTGTTTTCAAGACTCAGGTGAAGCTGAACAATTTCACCCCTTAATAGAAGAATATCTGCTGTGACCCCAGCATTTAAATGGTGAATGACCACGTGGAACAATTGAACTGCACACAGGTAAAGCGGTCAGCATGACAGTGACAGATGTAATTTACACAGGAAACCAGATGAGAGGGAGTCAACCCTAAAAAGATTCCTGGAGGAGGTGAGCCTTAAGTCAGGGCTAAAGGAGGTGAGTGATGTGCATGGGATGTATTCAATTCCTTGGGGATACCCAAAGCCCTGCTGGGCTCCCTTGGTGGAAGCATGTCTTTGTGTTAAGAGCATTACCCAGAGAGGGAATTTCACACAGGACAGTTGGGGTTTTTATAACCCTGAAATGAATGGGCAGTGGGTTCATTTGAGAAAGCAGGGTGCAGGGTAATATGGAATTAACTAGACATGCCTTCTAAATTCACCTCTGTCTCTTCATAGCTCTGTAAATGTTACCATGTTGAAACGGTCCTAATCTTGAGTCTCAGTCTCCTCATTTCTGAAATGGAAATAGGTATATTTCCCTGGCAGAGCCCTTATAAAATATATGATATAAAATGTACAAGGCATAAGTTCAGGGCCTGACATAGTTGAGCAGGTCCACAAATGAGAGCCCCACCCTTCCCTCCCCGACGTCTCCTCCGTTTCCCGTAGGCTGGGCCCATCCCACACCCAGAACTTCCTCTCTTCTGATCCTGACCCCCAGTTCTAGATCCAGTGGCCAAGGGAGGGCCCCTGCCTGGAGGGCTTTCCCGGATATGGGTAAGAGTCGCTGGTGGTTGAGGAAATCTGGACCTGCTTCCTGACAGCCCCCACTCCAGCCCCTCCCCGCCCCCCCGTCTCCTACCCTCTGGTTGTTTCTGGGAACTCCAACATTTCTCTCTGGATTCAGCTGTGCTTTCAAAGCATCTGAATTAAAACTTTCTAAGCTACTGTGAAGTATGAACCCAGCTGGTTCCTCATTTAAAGGTCTCCTTAAAATTGTTAAAAGGAAAGAAATTCAGCTTTCCTCTGAACGCTGTGTTCCTAATAATAACATTCCTGTGTGCTTGTCTTCATGTCTTACTTTTCAAAATGGTTTCAGTGATTTCATCTCATCCAGTTCTCACAAAAGTCCACAGTATAGCCAGAGCAAGTGTTATCAGCCCCAGTTACAATCGAAGAAACTGAAGTTCAGAGAGCTTGTGTTTTACACAGATGGTTAGTGGCAAAAATGAGATTATTTCAGGGTTCTTCCCTTCTGTATAGAACTGGACCTGGGACCATACACTCACATGGCAGTAGGGGACAAAAGCCCTTCTGAGCAGCTGCCAGCAAAAAAAGAGAGCTCATGCCGTTGTTACTGGACAAAAGTGGTAGATTCTTAGCCTAATGCACTCAGTGACCAATTCCTGAAAGACCGGGGTTTCAAACAGAAATGGTTTATTGCTAGGCATGAAGCAGGAGAAAAGGTGGCCTATAGAGGCACGAAATCTGTCTACCCAAAACAGCAGTAATTTTGATAGTTTTATAGTATCAAAAGATTTTGATAGTTTTTAGGTTTTAGGATAACGAACACAATGGCTCTAGATTATGTAATTATAGGTGATCTAATTATTGTGCATGCACAGATTGATTACTTGCTTAATCACAGGACATATGTAAAATGATGGAATAAGGTATAGGTGACTTGTAGATTAGAGTCTAAACTGCTGCCTCAGACTGTCAGGGGGACCCATTTTGGTTAGATTCAGCTTCAGTTAAGATTACTTTGGACTTGGGGTGGGTTATTTCTGGCCTGACCCAAGGCCCTTCGTTAATAAACATTAGGGGCTGTCTTTAGTGATTACAAGACTCCAAAGTAAAAAAAAAAAAAAAAAGGAAAAAAATGGGTACAAGTGAGAGTCAGTCACAAGATTTTTTATAATCACAAGGGCACGTGATAAGGGCTATACAATCATTATCAGAGATCAAGGCAACTGGATTACAGTTCAGAGGCTTCAGGTATTTCCCTCTGTCTATTCCACTACACCAGAAAGCAAAAAGGAATGTCTATATAATCATCTCTTAAATCCTAACATCTCGCTTACACCGAGGAGGCAGGCAGTGCAGGTTTATCCAAGTCTGACTCTATACCTGCATGGCCCTAGGCAAGACGCTCTCCAGGGGTCTGCTTTCTCTTTAGTAAAGTGGGAATAATGCCTGTGTCTATCTCAAAGAGTTTTATAAAAACCACACGAGAGGATGCCAGTGAGAGTGCTTTCAAACTATGGCACGATTTCCTAATATAACTTATGTAGATAGCTTGATTGAACACCATAAGTACTTGGAATCTCAGGTAGGACATGAGATTTTGTTGGTTTGCCCAGAGTGATGCCCCGATGAATCCCAGAGTGATTCAATCAGTGAGTGGAAAAGTATTTGCAAAGCCCCCTTCAGAGAATGGTGAGAACGGGGAGAAATTCAACTTCCCCAAGTTGAATTCTTGATATTCTCACAAGCATTGTGGACAACCAAAGCTATAGGCTGAGCCCCCAGTCTTGGGGTTTGTTCATATGAAACTTAACCCCACAAAGGATAGGTCAAGTCTACTTAAAATTTAGGCCTAAGAGTCACCCCCAAGAGAGCCTCTTTTGTTGCTCAGATGTGGCTTCTCTCTCCAGCCAACACAGCAAGCAATCTCACCACCCTCCTGTCTACGTGGGACATTACTCCCAGGGATGTGGATCTTCATGGCAGCGTGGGACAGAAATCCCAGAATGAGCTGAGATTCAGCATCAAGGGATTGAGAAAA
>PVIY010048073.1:0-17493 GCA_004026745.1 Myrmecophaga tridactyla | reverse complement strand
TTATGTTATGTTATGTTATGTTATGTTATGTTATGTTATGTTATGTTATGTTATGTTACACTGTGTTATGGAGTAATAGCTAAGTGACACAACAGTCAATTTTAACAAATATGAAGGATTTGAGATTCCTCAATTCTGATTGATCTCTACTAATTATATTCCTTCAGACTCTTGAAAAAATAACTGAAGAAACTATTTATTAAAATTTACTTCAGATAACTATACTTCAAAGTGTCCAGAAACAGGCTTCCCTTCCAGATAATTAGGAGATTTAGGAAGGATATGCATATTTGTGGATGCAAAACTGGCAGCCCTGAATAAAAACTCTCCCTTACTCGAAGTATATTGTGGGTTGGAATCCAAACTCTTGTATCTTCTATACATACAGAAAAGAGTTAAATGGCAAACACAAGTTGTTGGGAAAAGCTGCAATTTTTATTTCAACATACACAAGCAAAAACAAGAATAAAAACTATCAGATTTCTGTGAACAAATGCAAATGACTGGAACAGAGAGAAATATAGAACAAGCAAGTAACTGACAAAGTGACAGATATATTCAGCCTCATCTGCTATTAAATTATTACTATGTACTGTGCTTTATTATTCTCCTACTTGCCTATTAAATTAAAAATGTTTTTTGGGTAAATAGCTAACATGAGAGAGCATATCAGCCTCCCAGAAAGTGTATGAACTATAACAAGAGGTAATATAAACACGTTTCATTGGTGTGGTACATTTGTTACAATTGATAAAAACACATTTTTATAATTGTACTGTTAACTGTCATTCATAATTTCACTTAAGGTTCACTGCTTGTGGTGCACAGTTCCATGGACTATTTTTTAATTTTTATTTTACTGCCATATATACCACCTAACATTTCCCCTTTTAACCACATTCAAAAATGTAATTCAAGGTGGTTAAATATGTATACAATGTTGTGCTGCTATGACCACCACCATTACCACATGTTTCAATCATCACAATTAAAAATTCTGTACATTTAATCATTGTCTCACTATTGCCTACTCCTTCTCCTTCCCATGGTCACCTACATTCCATATTCTCACCTTAGTTTTCTTATGCTAATTATTTCTATCAGTCAGATCACATATTATTTGTCCTCTTGTGTCTAGATTATTTTACTAAACATTTAAGGTTGATTCCTGCTGCCTTATGTATCAAAACTTCATTTTCTACAGTTGAATAATACTGCATTCTGCTTGTATGCCACATTTTTTTATCCATTCATCGGTTGATGACACTTGGGTTGCTTCCATCTTTTGCCAATTATGAATAATGCCAACATGGACTTTAGTATTCAAATATCGGATAGAGGTCCTGCTTTCAATTCTTTTGGGTATATACCCAGTAATGGGTTTTTCCAACCTATATGGTAATTCCGTGTTGAAATTTCTGAGAAACTGCCAAACTCTCTTCCACAGAAACTACACCATTTTGCATTCCCATGAGCAATGAATGAGTGTTTTTATTTCTCCACATGCTGTACAACACTTTTATTTTTCTGTTTTTATAATAGTAGCCATTCTAGTGGGTGTGAAATGGTATCTTACTTTGGTTTTGATTCACATAGGTCTAATGGCTAATGGTGTTGAGCTTTTTTTCATGCGTTTTCTAACGACTTGTGTAATTTCTTCAGAGAGGTGTCTATTCATGTTTTTTGCCCATTTTCAATTTTTTTCTCTTTTTTGCCAAGTTGAAGGATTTCTTTATATATTCTATCTATTACACCTTTGTCAGATATGTGGTTTCCAAATATTTTCTCCCAGCATATAGATGATTGTGTTACTTTCATGATAAAGTCCTTTGAGGTGAAAAAATTTTTAATTCTGATGAAGTCCCATTTATTTGTTTTTTCTTTTATTGCTTTGCTTTGGGTATAAAGTCTAACATACCATTACCTAACACAAGGTCCTGACAAGTTTCCCTGTGTTTTCTTCTAGGAGTTTGATAATTTAACTCATATTAAAGTCTTTGATACATTTTGAATTGATTTTTTAATATTGTGTGGAATAGGGGTCATCTTTTTTTGTTTTTTGATTTTTGTTTTTTGTTTTTTTGTAAATGGAATCCACTTTTCCCAGAACTATTTGTTGAAAAGACCATTCTTTTCCAATTGAGTGGTCTTCCCCACCTTTTCCAAAATATCTTGGCCATAAATGTGAGGGTGATTTCTGAGCTCTCAATTCCATTCCATTGGTGTTATATATGTCTGTGCTGTACCATCCTGTTCTGAGAACTGTATCTTTGTAACACATTTTAGGATTGGAAATTGTGAGTCCTTCAACTTCATTCTTCTTTTTCAAGTTGGTTTTATCATACATATTTGATTATTGGCTTTTCCATTTCTGCAGAGAATGTTGTTAAAATTGTCGTTGCAATTGCCTTGAATAATTAAATTGCTTTGGGGGCATATCAATATCTAACAATATGTTGTCTTCCAATCCATAAACACAGAATGTCCTCTCCTTTATTTAGACCTTATTTGATTTCTTTTAGCAATGTTTAGTAGTTTTCTATGTACAAGTCCTTTCTATCTTAGGTTAGATTTCTTCATAGATATTTGATTATTTTAGTCGCTATTGTGAAGGAATTTTCTTCTTGGTTTCTTCTTCCAATTGTTCACTGCTTCTGAATAGAAACATTACACTTTTTGGGTCTTGATCTTACAGCCAGTCACTTTGCAGAATTCATTTATTAGCTCTGAGTGCCCTGCTGTGGAATTTTCAGAATTTTCTGTATATAGGATCATGTCAACTGCAAATAGGGAAGGATTTAGTTCTTCCTTTCCAACTTGGACGCTTTTTATTTATTTTTCTCACCTAAGTGCTCTGGCAAGATATTCTAGTACATTGTTGAGAAAAAGGGATGACAGTGGGCATCCTTATGTTATTCCTGATCTTAGAGGGAAAGCTTTCAGTCTTTCACCATTCAGTGGGATGTTAGATGTAAACTTTTCATATATGTGCTCTACCATGTTAAGGAAGTTTCCTTCCATTCCTATGTTTAAAATGCTTTTCTCAAGAAAAGATGCTGTATTTTGGTGAAATCCTCTTCTGCATCAATTGAGATAATAATATGGTTTTTTCCTTCATGCTGTTTAATGTGGTATATTTCATTAATTGATTTTCTTATGTTGAAACACACTTGCATAACAGGTATAGATCCCAATTGATCACGGTGTATAATTCTTTTATTTTCCTGTTGCTTTCAGTTTGCCAATATTTTGTTGAAGTTGTTTATATCTATATTCAAAAGACATATTGGTCTGTAGTTAATTTTCCTTGTGGCATCGTATCTGGCTTTGGTAGGACGCTGATGTTGGTCTCATAGAATGAGTTAGGGAATGTTTCTTTCTCTTGAATTTGAGCAGAATTGAGTTTAGATTGGGGACTTTTTTATTCATTATATACACAGTTTTTAATACAGTGTAAACCCTCACATATTGTAGAAAAAAAGGGCTTTATAGGTAAAAGATTTTCATGTTTATATCATTGAATAACTCCTCTAGAACAAAATATTATCTTGTAGTTCCCCAGAAGTCTCTCTCTCAAGATAAAAGTTTCCTGTCTGTATGTGGCTGTTTCAGGCCTTATTCCCACTCCACCAAGGCTGGATCTCAGATGCAAACTCCTCCAGGTATAGGTATAGGGTTCCCCAAAGTGTATTACAGTCATGTGGTTTAAGGATAAATTTTAACTAAAGGCATAGACGCAGTGATTTCATTGGTGTACAATGTAAGGGTTCTTTCATTTGCTTAAAGTTAGAGATGTGACTGAAGTCGCTTCCATAGCCATAAAATTTTAATGTTGGTTTTTTCATGCCATCTAGAATCAAAATAGTGACAGAATGCATTCCTACACACATGGCATACACATGGTTTCTCTCTGGTGTCATCTGATATTAGAACAATTACTGAAGTGTTTCCCATGTACCTAGCATTCATATTGTTCCCTTATACTTTCTTCTAGGAGTTTTATGGAACTGGTTCTTATATTTAGGTGTTTGATCCACTCTGAGTTAAGTTTTATTTAGGTAAGTGTATAAGGGAAGTGTCCTCTTTCATGCTTTTGGCTATTGATATCCAGTTCTCCCATGCCCATTCTTTGAAAAGACTGTTTTTCCCAGTTCAGTGGATTTGTATGCTTTGCTGGAAATCAGCTTACCTTAGATTTGGTGGCCTATTTCTGTGCTCTTGATTTTATTCCATCCATCAATACTTCTGTCTTTGCACCAGTACCATGCTGTTTTGACCATTGTGGCTTTATACTAAGCTTTGAAATAAGGATGTGTTAATCCTACCACTTCATTCTTCTATTTTAGGATATTATTAGCTATTGGAATTCTCTTTACCTTCCAACGAATTTGGTAGCTAGATTTTCCCAGTCTTCAAAGTAGGTTGTTGGAATTTTGATTGGTGCTGTGTTGTATCTGTAGCTCTAGTTTGGTAGATTTGATGTATTAAAATCAAAATCCATTTCATTTTCCTATCCATGAGCGAAGAATGTCTTTCCACCTATTTAGATCTTCTTTGATTTCTTTTGGCAATGTTATGTAGCTTTCTGTGTACAGAAAACTAATACATCCCTAGTTAGGTTCATTCCTAGATACTAGAGTTTTTAGTTATTATTTTGAATGGATTTTTTTTTCATTAATTGACTCCTCAGTTTGATCATTGCTTATGTAGGAAACCATTACTGATTTTTGCAAATTGATCTTATTTCCCACCACCTTACTGAGTTTATTAGTTCAAGTAACTTTGTCATAGATTTCTCAGGATTTTCCAAGTATAGTGTCATGCCATCTGCAAATAATGAAAGTTTTATTTCTTCATTTTCTATTTGGATGCCTTTTATTTCATTGTACTAGAACTTCTAGCACAATGTTAAATAATAGTGGTGACAATATTCCTGATATTAGGTGGAAGGCTTTCAGTCTCTCAACATTGAGTACAACATGGGCTAAGGGTTTTTCATATATGCCCTTTATTATATTTGAAATCAACCTTTGATTCCTACCTTTTGAAGTAATTTTATCAGGAAAGAATGTTGAATTTTGTTGAATGCATTTTCATCATCAATTGAGATGTTCATATGATTTTTCCTTTTCATTTTCTTAATGTGCTGTGCAGCATTGTTTGATTTTCTTGGTTGAATTACACCTGCATTCCTGGTATAAACCCCACTTGAAAGTGGTGCATAGCTCTTTTGCTGCATGTGCAGGCACTGGCATAGAAAACAGTCTATTCTCCAGCATTGTAGGTCTCCAGCATGGTAGGTGAGAACTCTACTTCCTGAACCACTGTGGCCCACCCTCATAATTCTTTTAATGTGTCATTAGATTAGATTTGCTACTATTCTGTTGAGAATTTTTGCATCTATATTCAATAGGGACATTGGCCTGTAGTTTTCTTTCTTAAAGCATCTTTACCCGATTTTGACATTAGACAGATGTTAACTTCATAAAATGAGTTAGATAGCATTCCCTTTTCCTCAATTTTTTGGAAAAGTTTGAGTAGTATTTGTGTTGGTTGTTTTCGGAATGTTTGATAAAATTCTTCTGTGAAGCCATCTGAATGTGGGCTCTTATTTGCAGGAAGATTTTGATGACTGATTGTATCTCTTTACTTGTGATTGACTTATTGAAAGCTTCTGTTTCTTCTTGAGTTGGTGTAGCTTGTTCATGTGTTTCTAGGATTTTTCAATTTCATCTAAATTGTCTAATTTGTTGGTGTACAGTTGTTCATAATATCCACATATGACTTTTTAAAATTTCTTCAAGATCTATGGTAACAACCAATCCCTCCTTTCTGATTTATTCATTTGCTTCCTTGTCAGCCTTGCTGGGCTCCAGTGATTTTATTAATTTTCTCAGAGAAACAACTTTTGGTTTTATTGAATCTCTCTACTGTTCTTTTTTCTCCAATTCATTTAATTCTGCTACAATCTTTATTATCACAAAAGTGTGATCAAAGCAAAGAGTTTACTGCTCTTGGTTTCATATCCAAGGAACACAGCTCTCCACTTTGCTGAAAAAAAGAGCAGAATGTTCTCAAGAACACAAAAGGGGTTGTATCATCACACGTTCTGTTCTGGATAAAACAGTAATAGAGAGTGTATCTTCCTCCCAGGTCAGGGCTTAGAGTTCCAAGGGACTAATGGAGTTGGTTTCCTCACTTGTGGATTTAATAACACTTTAATTCAAATGATCAAAAGGTGCTAGAAGGTTGAACCTACACAAGTCAGAAGAATCCATGAGTTGACTAGGGATGAAAGCTGGATTTTTCTGTTGCAACCTGGTCTCTTGGTAACAGTCAGAAGGAATAATATCCATTATCTCCTGCCCAGTATCCCAAAGAGAAATGATAGCCCAAGGAATGAAGTAAAAAGGAAATGTGATAATGAGGTATAGAGTGAAATTTGACAAGGAGCAGCTAAAAGATAGTTGAAAACACCACATCTCCTGACTCATCATGTGCAATCTTGTGGTATTTCAAGGATGAAGCTTTGAAGGATGACTTTTTCCAATTCAACTTTAAGCAACTGAATGAATTTCTTTGAGCATAAAATTAGATTTAAAGTATATGTTTAATAAGATGCTACAGAAATTTTCTCCTCAATGTAAGTATTCCCTACTTGTTCCCCCATCTCAAGCTCCCATGACTAGGCTAAGATGAAATGTTCTTTTTTCTTAGATACTTAGCAACTTCAGAAAACTTGTGTCTAACTCATTGATTTCTAGTGCTAGATGCTACTTGCTTCATTGTTGCCATTACATCATCATCGTATTTATATTATCTTTTGATTATTGACCTGTTCTTAAATATATTCATTAGTTTTTCCATTTTAGTACTGATTGCTGCTTGTGTTGGATCCTTCTAAGAGGAGATAATATTTCAAATGCAATAAGACAATGGAGAATTAAGAATTTGAAAAACAATGGAGATTTCAGGTATTATGATAATTCTTCTGGAATGAATTGGCTGTTCTTAAATGTGAAGATTGAGAAGAAATGGAGCTTGAGCAGAGATCATAATTTCTGCATACTGATGATGACCAGCAGAGAAGGCATGAAGTGATGTCACCATGCCTTTGGCAATGTTCCTCTCAGCTGAACATAATATTTGTGACCATTAGTTCCTTACTGATGGAGGAAATACATTTCTTGTTCTTCATTATGTTCTTTTATGGGTGGCACAAGTTACGTGCTTCTAAAATATATCATCATCACTGAATTCAGTTAGAGAAGGAATTCAGATGCAATTAAAGACAGCCCAAACAAAACAGTGACTTTCAGAGATTAAGGCTTTATTAATCTTCCTAACATCAGTGTGGGGTGAAAGACTACAGGGATAAGAAAACAGCTTAATGGAATTGCTAGGAACACAGAGTTCATTAATTATTCTCAGCATGTGCTTTTCATCCTCAAAATCACAGAATAGGTGCTGCAACTCCAGGCAATGAGTCTATATCTGAGTTAGGAAGACTGGGAAAATACTCAAGGCCATGAACAAAAAGAGTACCCAATGGTCCTTTGTGAAAGGCATTTTATTGAATATATATTATGTATACATATAAATATATATATATATATAGTCATAATCTCAATGAATTCTCAGAAACTGAATATATGTGACCAGAAACCATTCCTAGACATAGAATGTGACCAGCCCCTGAAGCTTCCTCTGTGCCTGAAAACAATCACCACCCCTTCCCTAGGCTCATCAATATCCACAAGTCTAACATTATAGACTTTGTGCCTCCTATTTTGTTGGGATTCTATCTGTCAACTATCTATACAATAATTTCCCACCTTAATCATTTGGTACATATATTTCCCTCTTATCAATTATATTCACAATTTCACTTTGTATAAATGGAAACGTATTGTGTATATTCTTTTGTGCCTTGCTTCTTGTACTCAACATTATGTTGTGAGACTTTCTTTCCCATTAAGAAAATGCATGGTTCCTTAGAAGATCTACCTAAGACTTTGATTTACAACTCTTGGGCAAAATTGTGTCACATGTATGATAAGCTAAACAATGGCCTCCTGAAAATGTACACATCCTAAACCTGCAAACTGGAAATAAGTTAAAGTATCTGGAAAATGAGAATCGATACAGCAAATAGATTGTGCACTATGAAACCTTAAATGTCTATGACAAATTTTAGAGAAATGGCAGATATTTTGGTATAGATTTGGGAATTAAAGTTGGTAATATACTGACCTTAAACTCCTTGTGGTAAAGAGATTACTTTGGATAATCTGGCCATGCCCAATGGAATCACAATGGCCCACTAAGAAGGCAGCCACATCTGTGTCAATGTGATACGATATGAGAAGGACTCAACTGGACATTATTTGCTCTGAAGGTGAAAGTGGCCACAGGGCTAAAGTGTCCTCTGGAATCTGAAAAAGCAAGAAAACATGAAAAAACATTTGGCAATTTTGACTTTGAGAATTAATTTGCTTTAACAGAAGGAATAAGGTGGAAGTGATAGTTTGCATCAAAAGGCCTCAGCATGATTCTACAGCTCTCCGTTGGATGTCTACATGAGCTTTGTGAATATCTTTGTTTGAGCACTTTAAACACTTTCAGTCTAGTCTAGAATCAAAGGTGTATAGATAGACTCCACCTCTCAATAGGGGGACCTGCAGAGTCTAATTGAAATCATATGGATTTAGAGTGAAGTGGAAAAATAGGGCCAACACTGCAAACCTTGAGAATGGAAAGTCAATAGTTTTCTGTTGTTTTAGCACTAATGTGCAGCAATTTCTCATAGGAACAACAAGAAACAGATACACATTGCCTATCTTAAACTGGATTGTCTATGTATTTCCCCACAAGCAAAATCAAATTTGTGGAAAACCGTAAAATGTTCATTGGCTCTGGAGCTGAAGAAGTGCAGTGGTTCATGGGCTCAAACCCTTAGACACAGAAATTATGATTCTTTGAAATTTCATGGAACTTCAATGCAACATAGAGATATGATGTCAACTAAGTTGAAGCAAAAGTTTAAATTTTGCATGCTATTACTAACAGAGAGCGTGGTTTTTGATGATTTACATGAACTCGTGAAATAAGAAATCTTGATTTCCAAGTGCAAAATACATTATGCATTGAGATGCAGGACTGGGTTCCATGTTCCGTATTATGAAAGGAAAATAAATAAGAGACTCTTTCCATTCCTCTAACCAAAATATCTGCCCTTTCTCTAAAATTTGTTATAGACATTTAAGGTTTCATAGTGCACAATCTATTTGCTGACACTTTATCCAAATTATATAGCTTTAATGTTAAAAACTCCTCATTTTGAAAGGATGACTTACTCAAGAGCTTGAAATATAGCCCAATGATTCCTCTATAAATTAAGTGTTGTGAACCCTGGATATATGTGCATATTCAAAATATGCTGTTCACCCTGAATGGAACCTAAAAAGCAGTCACTATTTAATACACTTCTCTTAAATCAAATGGAATAACAGTGTGATCATAAATGCTATCCTCAAATAAATGAAAGAATCCTTAAAATAAACAACAGCTTATTCTTCCTACTGTCTGCAATTCTGCTCACATTGATTATTTTCATGATTTATATTTAACTGTTGAATTAGAATATCTTAGTATATATGTATTATTACTGCAACCAAGTCTCTGATGTGGAAAAGTTGTGGTCCCTGCAATGCTACCCATTGCAGTACAGTCACCTCTTTATCACCTCTGAGGCTCTCCTTCAGAGGTGATTAGGTGGTGACAGGTTGGTCTAGGGTGTACTTCACTGAGACAACGGCTTTTCTTCCACATTTCTCTCATCCTGCAGCAGGCTAGCCTGGAGATGTTCATAAAGCTGAGGTAGATATCCAAGGAGAGCTGCAGAAACACGCTGAGTCTTCTTGATGCAAACTGTCACTTCCACCTTATTCTCTTTGCCAAAGCAAATGGAACACGTTCAGTCCAGTCTAAAATCAAAGGTAGATCAATAGACTCCACCTCTCGATAGGGAGAACTGCACAGTCTAATTGAAAGCACACGGATTTAGAGTGATGTGGAAAAATGGGGCAAACTCTGCAAACAGTCTGCTCCAAGAAATCATTGCAATACAATCAAAATATTTTATTGTGGTTTTTCACAACGCAAGCCTTGAATAATTTCACCTTTCACTTTGCCCTCAGTGGCATTGTAAAATTACTGGAGAAGCGAAAGAGAGTCAAACTATACATTTATAACTAGCCATGGAATTTCTACTCCTGACCATGGTGTCTTCCTCAAATATAAATATTCCCTCCTATTCCTTACTTCCCAGTCATCATTCTTATGCAAAGAAGAAATAAACCTTTTTCCTTCCCAAGACCTTCTGAAAGGCAGGGAGAGCTTGCCTGACTTGATGACCCAGGACTTCCTGTGGTAACTCCAGAAACAAAGAGGGGCACCTGATGGACAAGGCAACCAAATGGAAAATCCTCCAAAGTTTCATCCTCGAAGATCCTCTCGGTTCAATCTTGTTCATTCTCTCAGCCACGTGTTGCACCCACCTGCCACACTTGATCTTAATTTCTAGGTGTTCTTTACTTCAATAACTAGGGCTTTCCTTTTCTAGACCTGACCTTTGTCTGCCTTCCCATCTGTTATGGTCAGGTTCATGTGTCAACTTGGCCAAGTAGTGGTACCTGTTTATGTGGTTGGGCAAGTGCTGACCTGTGTATTGCAATGAGGACATTTCATAGAATTAAATCATGATCACATCAGCTGCATCCACAGCTATTTCCATTTATAATCAACCAAGGGGAGTGTCTTCTTCAATGATTGATGTCCAATCTAATCACTGAAAGCCTTTTAAGGAGGATTAGAAGAGGCAGGCACTCTTCCTGCTTCAGCTGGCAAGCCTCTCCTCTGGAGTTTGTATGGACCCTCCATCAGAATCATCAATTTTACAGCCTGCCCTTCAGATTTTGGACTCTGCATTCCCGTGGTCACATGAGACACTTTTATAAATTTTATATTTGTGAGTGTTCACTGTTGATTCTGTTTCTCTAGAGAAACAGAACTAATACATCTAACTAATACATCTTGGTACCAGGAGTATGGTTTGGTAAGCTATGATAGGTAGCAGTGTGTAACTGAAGCTTGCATAAGAGTGAAATCCAGAGTAGCCTCTCAACTCTAATTGAACTCTCTCAGCCACTGATACATTATTTGTTACACTTCTTTTCCCCCTTTTGATTAGGATGGCATTGTTCATCCCATGGTGCCAGGACCAGACTCATCACTGAGAATCATTTCCCAAGTCACAAGAGACTTTCACCTCTGGATGTCATGTCCCATGTAGGCGGGAGACCAGTGATTTCACTTAAAGGCTTAGAGAGAATAAAGCCACACCAGAACAACAAAAGAGGTCCACTGGAAGTAACACTTAAGCATACTTATAAGTGGGTTAAGCTTCCCTATGTAAGGGAATATCTTATAAAACTTTTAATAGGAGGCGTTTTCTTAGACCTTAAACTCAAAGTGGGAACACTGAAAAAGAAATCGATATATAGGAACTCCTCAAAAGTAAACACTTTTTTGCATGAAAAAGAACATTGTCAGGAAAGTAAAAAAGGCAGCCTATGCAATGAGAGACAATGTTTGGAAACTACTTACCAGATACGGGTTTAGTATCTAGAATATATGAAGATATTTCTCAACTAACAACATAAAGACAAACAACCAATTAAATGGACAAAAAAATACGAACACACACTTCTCAGGAGAAGAAACACAAATGGTAAAAGGATCATTAAAGGATGCTCAACTTCACTGGCTATTAAAAAATGCAAATCCAAGCTGCAATGAAATATCATCTGATACCCACTAGAGTAGCCATTATCAAAAAACAGAAAACCACAAGTTCTGGAGAGGATGTTAGGAAAGAGATACACTTATCCACTGTTGGTGGGAATGTAAAATGGAACAACTGCTAGGGAAGACAGTTTGGCGGTTCCTCAGGAGGCAAATTATACAATTGCTACGGGATCCATCAACCCCATTACTAGATATATATTCAGAAGAACTGAAGGCAAGGACACAAATGGACATTTGCCCACCAATATGTATAGCAACATTATTTACAATTGCTAGGAGATGAAAACAGTACAAATTTCCATCAGTGGATAAGATGACCCATTCTGTGGATATCAGTCAGCCTCTTTCCTCAGTAACTCCTGTCATTGCTCAATGGGCTCATGAACAAAGTGAGCATGGTGGGAGGGATGGAGGTTATGCATGGGCTCAGTAACATGGACTTCCACTCACCAAGACTGACTTGGCTACAGCCACTGCTGAGTGCCCAATCTTCCAGCAGCAGAGACCCACACTCAGCTCCTGAAGTGGCACCATTCCCTGAGGTGACCAGCCAGCTACTTGGAGGCAGGTTGATTACATTAGGCCACTCCCTTCATGGAAGGGGCAACGATTTGTTCTAACTGGAATAAACACATACTCTGGAAATGGGTTTGCTTTCCATGCATGCAATGCTTCTGCCAAAACTACCATCCATGTGCTTACAGAATGCCTGATCCTTCGTCATGGTATTCCACATAGCATTCCTTATGATCAAGGAACACACTTTACAGCAAATGAAGTGCAGGAATGGGCATATGATCATGGAATTCTCTGGTCTTACCATGTTCCCCATCATCCAGAAGCAGCTGGATTGATAGAAGGGTGGAATGACCTTTTGAAAACTCAATTATGGTGCCAACTAGGTGGCAATACCTTGAAAGGCTGGGGTAATGTTCTCCAGGAAGCTTTATATGCTCTGAATCAGTGCCGTTGTATGGTGCTGTTCCTCCCATAGCCAGCATCCATGGGTCTCGGAACCAAGGGGTGGAAATTAGAGTGGCACCACTCACTATTACCCCTGGTGATCCACTAGGAAAATTTTTGCTTCCTGTCCCTGTGACCCTGAGCTCTGCTGATCTACAGGTTTTACTTCCAAAAGGGGAAGTGCTTCCCCCAGGAGAAACAACAATGATTCCATTGAACTGGAATCTCAGACTGCCACTTGGTCAGTTTGGACTACTCATGCCCCTGGAACAACAAGCCATGAAAGGGATTGCATTATTGTCTGAGGTGATTGACCCTGACTATCAGGGGGAAATAGGACTGCAACTGCACAATGGAGGTAAAGAAGAGTTTTCTTGGATTATAGGAGATCCCCTAGGGTGTCTTTTAGTACTACCATTCCCTGTGATTAAATCAATGGAAAACTGCAAAAACCCAATCCAGGCAGGACAACCAATGGGTCTGAAACTTCAAGAATGAAGATTTGGGTCATGCCACCAGGCAAAAAACCACATCTAACTGTAGTGCTTGCTGAGGGTAAAGGGAACATGGAACAGGTAGTGGAAGAAGGTAGTGATGAATATGAACTACGATTACGTGATTAGTTACAGAAATGAGGACTGCAATGCTGTTTTGTCCTTGTTATACCAGTTAAGTTGTAAGATATCAAGTTTAAGAATAAATATTACCCAAAGACTTACACCTTATTCTGGAGAGAGCTAATGTGTTTCCAGTTATATGCAAGACAGTTCAGTATTGTTAGGTGAAAGAAAAATGTATGTTCCAATGTTTTTTATTTAGAAATTAGGTATGGTTAAAGGTGTTGTATATAGCTGCCAAGTTGACAAGGGATGGGCTGTCATGGTCAGGTTCATGTGTCAACTTGGCCAAGTAGTGGTGCCTGTTTGTCTGGTTGGTCAAGTGCTGGCCTGTCTATTGCAATGAGGACATTTCATAGAACTAAATCATGATCACATCAGCTTCAAGCACAGCTTATTCTATTTGTAATCAGCCAAGGGGAGTGTCTTCTGCAATGAGGGCTGCTCATTCTAATCACTGAAAGCCTTTTAAAGAGGATTCAGAAGAGACAGGTTCTTTTGCAGCTTCGGCTGGTGAGCCTCTCCTGTGGAGTTCATCCATGCCCTCCATTGGAATTGTCAGCTTCACAGCATGCCGTATGGATTTTGGACTCTGTCTCCCTGTGGTCATGTGAGACACTTTTATAAATTTTATACTTGCAGTGTTCCCTGTTGATTCTGCTTCTCTAGAGAAACTTAAATAATACACCAACCTCACCCTTATGTCATTTATTATGTTTTATTATTTCCCAAAAGGTACATGCAACCAAATTGTCTAGCAACTGATGAATGAACAAAGAAAATGTGGTATAGACATTCCCTATTATGTTACTGACTCACACAAAAGAATGACGTTTTGATTTATGCTCCAACGTGGTGGAAACTTAAGACATCAAGTAGAGTGAAATGATCCAGACCCACGCAAAAAGACAAATATTGTATGATCTGGCATCTACAAAATACATAGAGTAAGCAAATTCATAGAGAAAGATAGTAGATTATAAGATAGCAGTGGTCAGACATGAGGGAAATGGAAAGCTATGGCTTACTGGCTATAGAGGTTCTGTATGAAAGGTGACAGAGTTTAAATAAAGAATGGTAGTGATGGTAGCTAAATAGAGTGAATGAAATTATGAGCAATGAATCATATTTTTGAAAGTCAAATATAAAATATTGAATTTTACTTTTGTTATTACAATTAAAAAGTAATTTAGTTTTTCAATCTAAAAATTTTTATTATGTCCTATTTAAAAGAATGTAAATATTTATATATCCATTAACTAAATAAATTGAGCATAATCCAACAATATGGGGGTGAGATTAAATGAGACATTCCATAGTAATTGGGTAGACCCATGTCATGGTGCATAGATAAAATCTCAATACATTTCTTACAATTAATAAACATTTTATAAATGATGGATTACATGGCAAGTTCTAATTTATGATACAAACATTTCATTCCTAAGTGTTTTGCAGAGAATCAGGAAGCGAAAGAATATAGCATCCATGGCTTTACATCAAATGAATACAGCTCTCCACTCGGATGAAACAGACAATAGGAAATTTCTGGGGATAGCAAGGACTGTGTCCTCACCCAGAGTCAGTGCTTTAGCCATCCAAAATGGACCTAGTTGAGAGAAGTTCCCCAGTCATTGAAACTGGAGGAACTTCATGTCAAGGAGTGATGGCTTTCTATGTGGTTAGATATATGGAAGGGAGGTGAGTACATGGAGGATAAATAACAACACTGAAGTAATCTGCCGCAAATTCTCGTATCTTGGAAACAGACACCAGGGAGAAAAAGAAATGTTCTAATCACACTACATTTCAAAAGGGATAAGATGGATTGGCTGTTGGAGTAACAAAAGGCAACCATGCCTAAAACACAGCTATGAGGAAGCTGTACATATCTCTTCTAGGGCTGTCACTCAGCTTATGCAAGTTCAAGCTAAATGGGACACGGTTGTTTCTTTGGGGTGACCGATGCCTGATTCCTTCCTGATGTCTTTTCTGGGAACAGAGCTTCAGTCTCCATCACTGGGAACCCAGGGAAGAATTGAAACTTCCATCTAGGGTCTTTCCTCCTGCAGATACCATCGAGGATAGTCAGAGAGCCAAGTCGATGCTGAAAGAAGTTTCATGTTTAATGGAAGCTGAGAGATTTTATCTGCAGTCCTCGGAGTGTTAACTGAGTCTTATCCAGGACTAGAGATCTCCTTGCTTGCTTTCCTGTGTGTTAACTAATTAATACATTTAGTAGTAATTACATTTTTAAAAAGGAAGTTTCCCTTGAATTCAGCAATGGAAGGGATCAGTGGTAACAATTAAATAATAGGAATGGAAGCCCAAGTAGAATAATAAATGTGATGGAGAAAGTGAATCTAGAAAAGTAGGTGATCTGTCCGAGTAGCTTGTACTCAAGGCAAGCTGGGAAAATAGGGGGACAGGCTATGGAGGTATGTGCTGTGAAGTGAGGGCATTTCGTTTTTATTTTCAAGACAGAACGTATTTGAGAAATGTGTGTATATATGGGAAAGTCCCAGGTCAATGCAGGTAGACATGTTGAAAAATCAGTACATGCGACAAACTTTATAATATTTATCATTCACATGAAATATGAAAATTTTTAATTTTGGAAAAGGATATGCTAAAACCACAACTTGACAATCATTCCTTCTGGTGAGGTTAAATATATGTTGCTTTCTTATCGATTCACTTTCTCCTTTGGAAATTGTTAAGATTTTTACTTTTCTATGCTTAGCTCTCAGTGTTTTATTCTCCTTTTAAATTCTATTCTTTCAAAAACTAATAACTGCAGGTTTTCCTGTAACTGAGGTGGAATGTTTCAACAATAATAAACTTCATGTGGTTCAACCTATCAGTGTTACATGTTGTGTCTCCTATTTCTTTTCTAAATAAGAAGTTATCTCATCTGAATTCATATATCAGTTTTATGCACATTGCATCTTGATTTTACATCTCTGTTTCCCTTGTGCTAGTTTTCTAATTTTGGTTAGATCTGTTTCTGAAACTTGCATCACCATCTATCACTATTTAGAAGAACACTTCTTTCCAAATCTGCTAATTTTCACATTCATCCTATTCACAAATATGTGTGAATCCATATATCTTTCTGTGGGATGAAATCAGAATTCCTACTGCTGCTTCTTCATACATGTTAATATAAAATGTTTTTAATTGTTTTTGAAACTATTTAAAAAACAATTTTCTCCATACATTTTAGAAAACTGTGTTTGTTTATTATTTTGTTTCCAAGACACTTTCTATTTCATTGTTAATCAATAGCTACATTATTAAATTATTGCTATTTTACACCTTGTCTTTCTGAATGTAGATTTAATGATTCCATTCAATTTTGTCGAATGCACTTTTCCAATAAGGTTACCACTTTATGTAACCTGGTTTCATTCATGCTGCCAATTTTTTTATTTCATAAATTCATATTTTCTTTAAATTTGTGGTCGGAAAAACGCATAATTTTTCACATGCTTTTCCTAAAGCACAAAAGAGAACAAAGGATGCATCATTCCTGATCGTTTGGATCATACAGTTTACTGGAGAATTTAAAGTACAATTACAACTGTGCATATCACATGAAGTCCTCCAGGAAATGTTACATGAAACAAGACAGATCAGCGTAACAGCCTGGCTCAGTTTTTTCTCTCCATCCTCAGTCTTCCAATCAGCTCTATGCTCAAAAGACCTTTTGCCTGTTGGCAGGGATTTTTTTTCTTTTAATTAGTTAAAAAAAAAAACTACTCTTGTTGTTAGTGCAGTAGCTTCTGAGAATTTGACCATTTCTCAGAGTCAGAACTTCACCTAACCTTATGATCTGTGACGCAGATGCTCACACACATACACGAAGTGAGCAAAGCTATCATGAGGCTATTCTGAATGCACCTGAGTGTGTATGAAGCACTCTGACATTTCCTATGGTGTTTCTCTACTCTACACTATAATTATTACAACACATACTATTGACCCACTTATGGGATCTCAACTCAGATAAACTAGAGGTATGACTTCCATATTTATTTTAGCA
>PVIY010048072.1:0-17511 GCA_004026745.1 Myrmecophaga tridactyla | reverse complement strand
TGGGGAAAGGGTCAAAGGAGACCTCCCCAGATTTGATTATTGATATGTCAAAAAGAGAGAGGAGAGAGGAGATGTTCAGATGAGTAATGGAGTTGTGGAAAGAGCTGTAAACCCTCCTCCTGAGGGTTTTTAGTAAATTCTAAAGAGTTCAAAAATACTTTAAGAAGTATATTTCCTTTGGAGAGAAAATGAAGACCCATTGAATCTTGCTTTGAGGTTAGTGGAGAATAAAAGCAGAATTTGTTCAAGGGGACAATCATCCATGGATTACCCTTGCTAAAGATTATTCCTATGTATTTTGTATAATTGATGTCATTATGAATCGAAATCTCTTTTTCCCTTATGATTTCTAAGTGGTTGCTTCTGGTATATGGGGAAGCAATTTTATATAATTTCTCTAGATTCTTAAAAATACTGAGTTTTCAGTTGATTGTCTTGAATGCTAATGATGATTTTAGTTACTTTAATTCTAGATGATGCTAAACCAAAGAGCTAGGTATTGTTTAGATACAGAAGAATCGAGGAAATGATAGTATTTATCAGGGAATTAATAAATTACTGTATCAGCCTTTAAATAATTTTATTCTCCTCGAAATATTAATGTCTTATGCCATGCTTAAAGTTAGAATGAGGCTTCTGAGATCTATAAATATTACTCAGACTGGTCACAGATCTTTATATCAGTTAACCCACAAAAATTTTATGTTAAATTCATTAAGTATACAAAATGTGTGCCAGATTGAAAAACCTTGCTGTGTGATACTAAGATAAGAAGCCACATCTGAGAACTGAACTTAAAGAAAGTAAGTGGAACCTTAAGCAATATACGTTGTTTGGGTCTAAATTCCCACCTCCAGAGACAAATAGAAAATTCCAGACAGCAGAGTTTAACAGAAATAGGATATGGCCAAAAAGAACTTGAATACATAGACTCTGAAATTCTGTGATTAAAAAATAATAAAACTTCAAGTCCTTTGAAAGAATTCTCCATATTTATTTTCTTGTTTAAAAATTTTCTCAGATACATTTGGTTAAATGAAAGTTAGGTAACTAAGCAATATGCACAGGATGGCTCCATTCAGTATTTATCTGTTAACAGATATATAAGAGATTCAGAGGTAAAAGTCTTTGTCCTTTTTGTTCATTTACATTTTCTTTAAATATTTTATATTAAATACCCATAACTTTTGAAAACCAAAATAATTTTTTTTTTCTTTTTTTTTTTTGCATGGTCAGGCACCGGAAAACTAACTTAGGTCTCCGACATGACAGGCCAGAACTCTGCCACTGAGCCACCATGACCCGCCCCGAAAAAAATATTTTTAAATAAAAGAAAACCTAGCATAATGCCTCTTTTCAGTTTCTATAATAGTTCTACATTCCAGAAGCAATTTTGAAACAGGTTGAAGATGAAGATCATTTAAAACTCTTAGGTGAATTTCTGATCTGAGAAACACCACAGATTTTGACAAAACATGAACATGAGTATTGAAATCACGTGAGTATTGAAATCACGTGAGTATTAAAAAGTGCAATAAGCGTGTGAATATATCTTGATAAGATTGCATTTTTTAAAAAGTGAGCCAAAGCTTTTGAGAAAATGTGATTCCTAATGAGGGCATCTCCATGTCCTTTACTGTCATGGCCTAAACAAATTGTTCACCAGAGTAGCTTTTTTTTTTCGTAATTTTCTCGTTTACTGCCAATTCCAGATAGTGCCAGGAAGAATGGAGTAAAGAAGAATAGCAGAAAATATATACACAGAATATATAGAGAGAGATTATAAACAAAGTATGTGTCTGTTTTCAGAAAGGCTGCGGAACGTGGCTGGGTAAGAGACGCGGGTCACCCTGTACTGTGCTGGGGATGGAACCGCGTCCCCCACGAAGGACACGCGCGAATCCTCACTGCCCACCACCACCTCCCCCAGCCCCGCCCCTCGCGCTGTTGGAGGACCTTTGCAGGCAGATATTATTCTTCTTTAACGTGTGGCCAAACTGAACGAGGATGAGCCTTATTCCATTTGGCCGAAGACCTTATAAACACATGAAACTGGACGGGAAAGTTGAAGCCTGAAGTCGGCAGAACCCAGAGAAGGAGACAGCTTGGTTCAGGCGACCAAGGCAGAGATTCAAGCCAAGACGAAGGATCGCGGCGGAGCTACCGGAACGCCAAGGACTCCCGGAAAGCACGGCCTTGCCCATGCCTTCATGGTGGGCTTCCAGCCTCCAAAATTGTGAGCCAATAAATGCCTGTTGTTTCAGACAAAAAAAAAAAGTGTGTAGATCAGATCTTGCTTTTTCTCAAGTCTGTTTCTTTCCTAAAATTAAATTTCTTCTTTGGATTTTCTTTAAATATTTCTCTAATATCCACTAATTGTGATTTTTATCTTCTTATACGGCTTAAAGATTTATTTGCATTTTTCCATTTTCCCCGCAAGAAAATGCTCTATGTATCTAAAGTAAATATTAAAAACTTTAGTGATTGATATTTAGTGACTGATTATTGAAATGCCTTGTTAAAAATAACTCATTTTTTATGCAGAGTTTCACAAACACGAGGTATAGCATCTGGAAAAAAACTCTTATTCACACCTTTTTTTTTTTTTCTTTTAAATACAGAGCTTCAAGTAATATGGACTGATTAAGTAAACATCAAATAATCAAGTTAAAAGCAACACCTCTCTAATTCTATCAGCATTCTGCTTCTCTGGCCCCTTGCTTTAAATACAACCTGAATTCAGCCATAGAAATTCGATGCCTTCTGGTGTCTGTTTCAAAATGTTGATTTGCCCTTACTGAGGATATATGTATGTACATTTTTGTTGGAAAGTTATTTTCCTGTACTGTCAATGAGTTCAACTAAAGCTGAGTGGGTATTCAAGTCAGTTTTTGTGGGAAACAAGATCATCGTGTAATTTGAAAATTAACATTAGTCACGCAGGTGAAAATAGACTTCAGCTATTCATATTAACTTAAGTGTGAGTAAACATGAAACTTTTATTTAAGCAGAAATTTGAAATACTTTATTAAAACTCCACGTTTTCATCTTGAGTGACTCCAATTGTCATAACTTCATGTGACATCTAGAACACATTTGGAATATTTCCTATCCTTTCTCCCCAAATATTCAATTATCTGAAAAACTGACTAACTTTGATGTTGCTAGGATATGATTTTGTCCCTATCACTACCACCTGCTAAGACTGCATGTCATGCCCTCTACCTGACATTTCTGAGCCACATAGATGAAGTGACTATATTGACAAATATTCAATCCCTTGAATGACAGTGCCCTATCCTTATCGTATAAAATTATTGTTCATGTTTGGCTAACAGGGATTAATTTGCTCCAAATACAAAAGGGCCCTGAACTCTTTTAGAACATAAAAGCAAATTATAATAGTTTTAAGGCAACAAAATTCTGAGTTACAATGAGCTAATGCTTCACAAGATTTCTCTGCATCTTAGAACCCACATATCTTGGTTTAAGATTCAAACCTCTGGACATAATTATGGTGGGCCAGTAGACTTTTTAGCTGATGAATGACTGGCTGACTTGGAAATCAGATCTAAAAGCCTCCAGAGAGCAACATGCTGGTATCCTTGAGCTTTGAGCTCTTAGATTTTTCACAGAGTTTTTGTAAAAGAAACACCTCAGGTATACCAAAGCTTTTTGTAATGAAATCTTTCAGAGCAGCCAGAAAAATATAACTCTTCCCCACCTGGATTCAGTCTTGGGTTACAGCACATTTAATTTCAAGTCAATAGGTTCCCTGCACATCAGCACTTAAGGGATTAAAGACAAGTCTAGTTTTGTTGCTCTAAATGTACTCTTATTGTTATCAATTCGTGCAGCCTTGCAATAAGTTTTCAATAAATCTAAGATTAACTATTATTTTCTCGCCTATAAATAAAATATAATCATCTTAAAAATCAATGAAGGGAAAACCATCATATCCATTAACCTGGCTCAGAATCCCTCCAGGCCCTTGCTATGAAACACGGTGCTGTGGATCTTTCATTTTATTGAGCTATATCTCTTTGTACGGCAACCAGCAGGCAAAATAAAAAAAAAAAAAATCATATCTAAAAATCAAAGAGTACATTCTTTTTTGTTCTGAAAACCACTGAGGCAGGGACTGAATATTCTTTTCTGCCTGGGGTTAATTTTTTTTTTCTACTTTAATTTGCAATCAGATACAATATAAAAAAAAAAAGACATTGCCTCAAGTAGCTAGTCCTTTATTACCATCTCTACCGCCAGTCTTCACTTTTTATCACCTCCAGATCCTTTGTTTTTAAAGTCACCTGCACAACCCTGCAATGTTATAAACATCTTCAGTTGTCTTCACCAACTGTCATTTCATACCATCTGCTGTTAAAATCGCAAAAGCAGTAATGCATGGGGGCCAAGGCCACTTTCTTAGGAAGCTGAAAAACAACAGAGCCCAGCCATTTAGTGTTTTTTTCTCCCCCTGTCAGCTTTACTACACCCTGGAGTGGACATTTTCCTTTCCTTTCAGTTGCGAATGTTCCTCAAAAGACATGAACTTCACAATAAGGTAGCCATACAAAAACAAGGTTTATAGACAACCCATTATCAGCTAGCAGAAGGGGGTGATTAGTCATCTGCTCCACTTGAAAGAGATCCAAAAGAATTCAAGCCAGGATTGCAATGAGAGAAATGCATTTATCCAGATTCCGGAACTGTAGCAAACCTCCCTAATGTGAAGGGCATAAGCAGCCACTTTTGGGGAGGCTGGAAGTAATCCCAGAAGCCAAGCACCAAGGAGTGGCCAGCTCTCCCTCCAACCCACGGTTCAGTATTCCTTCCCCATGGACCCCCCCACGCCCCAGTCCACCTCCAGCCTAGACGATCCACCCTGAGAGTAGAGCCATAAAGGACACCCTTTTGTTTTCTGCTTTTGTAGGCTACTAAAAACAATCGGCTCAATTAAATTAATCCAACAATTTAGTCCAGATATGCTCTCTAAAGACATAACCCTTTCCGTAAAATGAAATGATCCCTTTTCAGCATATGGCCTTCTCTCTACTTTCTGTAAATCATTACCAATTCACATAAAATTTTTCAATGCAAAAGACCTGCAATTTTGAAAGTATAAGAGGCCTAGTTTACCCTCAAGGCAGTTCACAGTCAAGTCCAAGTTTCTCCTATCCCCATAAATAAAATATAATCATCTTAAAAATCAATAGGAGAAAACAATCAGAACCATTAACCCATCTCAGAATCCCTTCAGCCACGTGTATGAACCACACACTGCTGAGGCTTTCATTTCATTGAGCTGTATAATTCTTTGTGTGGCAACTGGCAAGGGAAAAAGAAAATCAAAGACTCGGGTTTTGTGTTCTGGAAAACCAGACAGAAGTGGGAAAGTGAGAATAGATTTTGACCCTTTTTGATTTTAGAAAAAAATAGATTTTGGAGACCCAGGAAACAATGGTTTTGAGCTACTGGAAAGAGATTAGTTTGGTTTGGCTTCTCCCTTTGACAGTCCTTCCTCATGAGCAATTTATAAACCTGGGTATCAATTTTGAACATTGTCAAAAACTTTTTGATAAGATTTTTTTAAAGAAGAAAAAAGAAAGATTGATTTTAAAAGTGGAAGCGTGAGCCAAATGCACTGAAAAAGACCAGACTGATATGGACTCAGGCCTGCAATAGATGAGCTGTGGTGCAAATACTCATGAATTTGGCCACTCTATAGCACTGCTCAGTGACCACGTCTTGATTCTCTCCTTCCCCTTTAAAATTCTTTGTAAAGTTCAAAAATGAGAAAAAAAAATCAGAAACAATAATGGGCTTAAAACAACTAACTTGATCAATGTAGCTAAAGTTTTATAATGCGTTATAATGTGTCTCACAGAAACATTTCTTCAGAAAATATCTTTTCTCCCCCTTCCTTAAAATCCCATCCCTTTGAAAAGATGAAATTCCTCTTCAGTTAATGCAAGGATAAAGTGAATAACCCTCTAGTGGTTATCTAATGAGTCGTGAACATGTCAAAAATGTAAATAAGGACACTATTAGAATACCCACACAAAAACAATCTCTGAACGGGATGGGGAAAGGAGTAAATCGGTCATTGTAAAAACTGAGAAGAGATCTGGCTCTTAGTAGTACTTTGAGAAAACAACCTCATATTTTTAATATTTGGACAACACAAAATTTTAAATATCATTTTGCTCATTATTTCTAAAACCTAATTTAACATCTGGAGAAAGAAAATTATATATGATTCCTTCAGTGAGAATATAACAAGAAAACAACAGAATCTAAAGTATAAATACTGTTTTTCACAACCAAACATATGAAAATCAACCTCCTCTGACCACATCTAAGTTTGAAGTTTTAAATTACATCTTATGCCAGACAATATTATTAAGCAAAAGAGAATAGAAGAGATGTTCTTTTCCATCACTTAGCATATGGCCATATGTCCAGGTCTTTTGCATTTATTGGGATGTTTGGTTTTATTCCCTTGATCTTATTTTAGGTTGAATATTTACTATAACTTGTTATTGTTTCTTCTGTTCCCTTTCCTTATGTTTTTTTGGCTTGTTTAAGCTTCTCTTCATTCTGCCTCCTTCTCCTCCCTCCCTGAGGAATTTAGAAATAAAATCATGGTTCTTAATTTCACTAATGGTTTAAGTCCCATCCCAAATAATCATAATTATATATATATATATATATATATATATATATATATATATATATATACACATATATATGTATATATATATGGTAACATATATATATTATTTGTCTATCAATATTTCATAATGTGCCTTATATCAATATTCTCTACTTGATCACTGCTTCCTCTCCCCCTCTGCCATCGAAAGGAGGGACCATTAGGATATCTTTTATTCTGCAATTCTTTTTCTTTCTCCCACTAAGACCTGGCCTTTAGAATGCTTCTTCCTACCACAGAATTTTATTGAGATAGTCCATAATTTTTAATTTATAGCTATTATTATGTTATACCTTTCAATGTTTCTTTTTTGTTTAACTAATCCTTACTTTATCTAATAAATCTCTAGTTCATTTTTAGCTGCCTACTGGGGCTTAATTATTGCAAGATTTGTTGCTTACCACTCTTTCCTTGCCTTTTTATCTCCCATTATCTTGAGAGAGGTGATCTACTTCCATTGGCAAGGATTAAAATTCTTCCTCAAGGATTTTCCTCAAAATTGTGCCTGAGTGGTATATTCTCAAAGGCTTGATTTCCTCTTGCCCTGACAGATAAATGATGCCTTGGATATGTAAAAAATTTCTTGTTAACAGTTTTTACTTCTGTTTTCTTTTTCTTTTAAAACCACTGTCTTTGGGCCACAGTGGCTCAGCAGGCAGAATTCTCGTCTGCCATGCAGAGACCCGGCTTCACTTCCCAGTGCCTGCCATGCAAATAAGAAGCCAACAACCCTATCTCCTCTTTATAAATGTCAATGATAAGGATGTTTGCACTAGACTGATTCTCTTTCCTTTATGATTTATTCTTAAAATTTCACCAGGACATCTTTGTTTATAAGTCTATTTGCTTGTTTTCATTATACTTAGGTATAAATGTGTTGGTGTGTTGTCATTAAACCTCCCTGGGATGGAATGAACCTTTTCGGTCTCAGGATTCAAATCTACCTTCAGTTTAAGAAAATCTCCTTCAGGTATTTGTTGAATTATTTTGGATTAGTCATATGTTTGCTGGATAATGCTGCCTATATTTAAAGCCAAAATCTTACTTGCTTATAACAACAAGCCTGTTGACGGGTCTGTGGATCGGCTCCCTGGTAGGTCACTGGTTTTACCTGGGCTCAGCTGGCCTGGCTAGACTCCAGACTGCCATGTAGGATTCAGGTCAACTCCACATACACGTCTTCTCCTGCAACCATAGTAAGGAGACACTGCTTGGAAGCACATAGTTTTTGGTGGAGAGCAAATGCTTCAGAAAGCTGCCAGAACGTGGCCTGGCCTATAAGATCTCAGCTCAGAAACACTTTCCAATGGCCAAGCCTAATCATGAGGCCAAGTCTGGTGTCAAGGGGGAGGGAAGCACATCCCACCACTGAGGTGGGAGGAAGAATGAATGTTTCTGAATCATAAACTAATCTTCCACGTACTGCTTTCCCATATATTCCATTTTTTCTTTATACGAGTCCTATTATTCACATGTTAGATCCCTTGGATATTGCCTAGTCACTGCAGACATAATGTTCTGTGATTTTGCTTTGTTTTCTAAGTTATTTATTCCCTTTGCTCTCTCAGAAGTTTATTCTCAGCAAAGGTTGTATTCTTTTTCAGTTCAACTATTAAATTTTCATTTGGAAACCAGTTATATGCATTCTGAAAAAATTCTTTTTATATTCTAATTGTATCTCCCTGAGAGTCATGGCTTGTTCATTTAATTTCTCTTCCACCTCTTCTGTGAGTTCTAATTCAGTAGAAACTGTCTTTGTCTAGTTGTTCAATTTGTTCTTTTTTACTCAGGTGACTCAGACTTCCAAAATTAGTTGTGTTCTTTCTTTTTTTTCACAAGGTAATATTTTCTTTCAATGTTACTACAGGGTAGGCTCTTTGCTTTTCTCAGAGGGTGGCAATCTGACCAGTGATAGAAGACATCGAAGTTTCTGTCCCTGTGGGCTGGCAGCATTAACTGGTAAATGTCATCCTTTTGCTGATACTTAGAAGAGTCTCCTCTATAGCCTGGGTTCTCTTTGGAGTTGTCTTCTAACTGCAGACTCTGGAGATGCTTCAGCACACTGCTGTGGTTGGGTCACCCATCAAGGGCCCCAAGACAATGGATCTAGCAGCCCCTCTAAGCCAAATGCAGCAAGGTGACACTGTATCCCATTCTGAGGCATCTCAAGTTCTAGACCCCTTGCTCCAGTCCTGAGCAAAGACAAGCCTTCACCTTCTACACTGGTCCCTGACTTTTCTCTCAGTAATACCATGAAGCTACACTTAACCAATATGATAGCCACTTGTCACATGTGGCAATCAAGTGCTTGAAATGTGGCTAGATCAAATGGAGATATCCTATAAGTATAAAATGCTCACCAAATGTTGGAGGCATAGCGCAAAAGAAGTATAAAATATCTCATTAGTATTTTTATACTGATTAAAGTTAAAATAATATTTTAGGTATACTGACTTGAATAAAATATATTATTAGAATTATTTTTCCTCCTTTCTTTACACTTTTGTTTTTCGTGTGACCACTAGAAACTTTTAAATTACGTATGTGGCCTACAATGTGGTCCATACTATGCTTCTATGAAACATCACTGGCGTGGAGAATGAGGCCCTATCCTGCTGAACCCCTTCTAAGAGCCCTTAGAGAAATGCTGACCATCTTTAAGAAGTTACCAGCACAAGGGAATAAGGAGGGAAAAGAGGCCAGGGAGGTGTGATCAGGCCACCGGGCCACTTCTCAATGGAGTTGTCTTCAAAATTAGAATAAATTTCATCTGGGGGCCATGAACTTTATTCTTAAAACCATTTGTGATTTTTATCCTCTCAAACTGATATTTCACCTTCAAAAACAAAAGTACCTCCTAGGAAAATAAATGTAAATTGGGAAATTCAGCTTCCAGAAACAGTTATATTTAAATAATAATGTTCATTCACTTACAAAAACTTATTACGGCATTTAGCATTACTGGAACTTATAAAATGCCATCTATGTTCAGCTATAGTTATAGGCATACTCTCAATAACTGGAGTGTTTGAGTACTTCATACTGGTAAATTTCTGAAGACTGAACAATAAGCATCAAACTTTCCATGAGCTTAACTCAGCAATAGAGTAAAATAACATAGCCAAACTCAGCTGTTTTTAATTGAGTTTCTCAACCCTTTACTCTTTCCAATTCATATGACTGAAGTTCTCAACTTTTTACTCTTTCCAATTCAGAAATAAGAAAAGTAGAAGTTTGCACTAATTTATCCAGTAAGTTTTGAATACTTGGTGTTTAGTCATTGTACCTGATGGGAAAAAAGCCATCTATAAGCTTTTAGTCATTGTACCTGATGGAAAACCCACACTCACACTTGAGTATTCATCCACAAAGACCAGTTCCACATAGATTGGTTAAGCAGAGGTTATACATCCCTACTACACCCTTTTTTGCCAGCCCCTAGAGTCTTGGTGATATCCTCAAGCTATGGGGGTCCTTTCTCTTCTCATTCTGCAAGGTTCTCCACCAGCCTTACCTCTCCTGAAAGGAAACTGTCCTCTAAAATGTTCCCCTCCTACCTTCCTCTCAAAAGTTTTTTCCCCAAACCCACATCTGTCATCTAAGATAATAGGTTGGATATTGTCAAAATTCAAGTATGGCTTAGCCTTGACATGAACCAAAATTCCAAAGGCTTCTTATTTTAAACAAATTTCTTAAATAAAATATAAGAAGAGACATAAAAATTAAAATTATAAATTGTATGAGATTAACTCAAGGAAATTTGATTTAGAAAAAATTAAAATAACAAGAACTTTGGGAAAAACTAAGAACTCTGGGCAAAACACCTTCTTTTACTAACTTAAGATATTCAATTGACCTCAAAATCCTAAACTGTAACTATATCAGAGATTTACTAAGAACTCAACTTTAACTTACAACCCAGTTATAGAGTAAGAGCTATAATTTTGCCTTTTTTAATAGAGCAGTTATAGGTTTACAGAAAAATCATGCACAAAGTACAGAGTTTCCATATACCTACCCCACATACTCTATTAGTAACATTTTGACACCCTTTGTATTGTAATTATACTTTTGTTATTATACTATTGTGATTATACTATTGTATAATTGTATTGTAATTATACTTCTAACTATAGTCCATAGTTTACATTAAGGTTCACGGTGTCATACAGTTCTATGGTGGTGGTGTTTTTAATTCTAGTAACACAAAAGCTTTGCTTTGTAAATGAACAATTTTTCAACAGCTGGCAGCATCTCTCTCTAGCTCCCAACCTCCTCAGTGACTCATAAAATAGACCTTTAACAGAGTGAATCCAAGTTCTACTTTGCCGTGACTTTATCTTCTTATAGGCAAAAATGGGAGGATGTTCCCAGCATTCCTCTCCTGTCACTGGATATTCTAGTCTACTTCATATTCCAATTCTGTATGAACAGATTCTCCTCTACTGTTATCTGAATGGATCTCTCCTGAACATGGTTGTCTCAATTTGGCAGAGTTGCTATGGCAAGTAGCAGACTGGTTGGCTTAAGCAACAGGAATTTGTCTTCCCAGTTTGGAGGCTGGAAGTCCAAAATCAAGGACCATGCTTTCTCTGAAATCTGTAGCATTCTGGTGGTAGCTTGTGGACAGTCTTATACTTAGTCTCTGCCCTGTCATAAAGCCACCATCTATCTCCTTCTTTCTCCGACCATGTCCAGATTTCCTCTGCTAATAAAGAATTCTGTCATCATGGATTAAACCCACTCATTCATTTTGGCCTTAACGGAACTAATAACATCTTTAAAGATCCTACCTACAAATGTCTTCACATCCATAGGGTCAGGAGTTGCACATGTCTTTGTGGCGGACCAAGATTCAATCCATGACAGTGGTTTGCAAAAAAAGTACCACGGGAAAGGGACCATTATGATGAAAAACTCTAGGAACAAATGCAATTGTAGAAAACACACAATTAGAGTCTCCAAGCAACACAATATGGACTACTATCAAACAAGAATAGAGAGAAGATACTAAAATGCAAAAAAAGAAGCTGACTGGCTTAAGGAAAGCTTGGAACATTTTTCAATAAGTATGAAACAAGAGAATCCTAGCAGTACTAGAAGAAGCCTCATTTAAGCAAGTAAGAGCAGAACTACTACTGCAGAAAATTTTATCTGAAATGAGAATTCTCACAAAATACAGAGGAAAAAGAGAAAATGATTAGAGAAAAGTACCATGAATGGAGATCCATTTTACTATAACAGTTCCTAAGGAAGAAATTATACAAATACATGGAAGAAATGATGAGAACTAACAAAAGAAAACTCTCTAGGAATAAATGCATTAGTATTCAAAATAAATTGGATAATTTGTTTCAAGAAAAATGATTTTCTTTCAAGACCCATGGCTATGAATTTTAAAAGTGGGAATTCTACCGCTGAACTACCCTTGCACCCCCTATAGTGTTTTGAAGAGAGAAGTTTATGATCCCTAAACACTGGGTCCTCCCTTCCGACACTGCTATCCACACCCTCCTCCTTTATTTTGCCTTAACTTGCACTCCTATCACCTCATTTTTCCCTCATGTTACTGTCCCAGTCTTCCTCTCCTGACTACACTTAAGTTTTAAGTTTCCCACGTCCATTTTTTACTTCTAGTTCTCTCTCTCTAGGGAAAATATCTAAGTACAAAGATACATGTTAAAGTAATCCCTCTATTTCCCCTTCTCTTGCACTAGACTAAGCTGCATTTGAGCAGGAATCTATTATTCTCCTAATAGGGCTTAGCATCGGGTTTAGAACTTAATAGGCATTCAAATAACATAGTTCCTGAAGAGAATGTGATATCAGCTCTCAAATCAGAGCTGAGTGCTTGATATATCAGTTCTGGCAGTGATAGCATGTGTGTGCATATTTTTAAAGGGGATGGTTTAAACTGTGACTTATTTTTGTTTGTTCTTGATTCACATTGACAATGACAAATAGGAAACTACCACAAAGGAGATCAGATGCTTTATGCGAGGGTTCAAGACTTCATCGAGGCAAAGCCCATTCAATACAATGACTAGAAATACATGGCTGTAATGATACAAGAAAAGAACTCCAGTGTAAAAGGAAGCCATAGGATATGCTTGAAATATTTAAAGGATAAACATTAGTAGAAATCTTTAAGGAATAAAATATAGTCACTGTGAAAGGTCTTTTCTGAAATGTTGATAAAAATAGGATAGCGTCTCTACAACACAGGGAACAGTATATCAAAGTGGTTAAAAACATAGAGTCTAGATTAAATCCCTGGCTCTGCAGTTTGCCAGCAATATGGCATTGTGCAAGCAACTTATTATCTCTGTGCTTCAGTTTTCTTATCTTTATGGAGGTGGGGGGGTGGTAATAGTCTCTGTCATAGACCATTGTAAGAATTAAATGAGAGTCTAAATCACGTAAAGCCATGCCTGACAACAAAATAAGTACTCAATTCAAGTTAGCTCCTGTGATGTGCTGTTACAGAGATCACTGGTTCTCAAAGCTGGATGCATTGGTTCCTAGAAAAGTAAAATGGCATGGCTGCTATAGAAAACTGTTTGGTTTTTTTCTCAAAAAGTTGAACAAAGGACAACCATTTTACCTAGCCATCCCAGTTCAAGCCAAAAGAAGTGAAAGCAAGCAGTTACTTGGACAGATATTTGTACACCAATATTCATTGTCACATTGTTCACAATCACTAAAAGTTGGAAACAACCCAATTGTCCATCAAATGACTGAACAAACAAAATGTGTTATACACACACAATGGAATATTATTCAGTTGTAAAGAGGAATGAAGTTCTGATATATGCAATAACACGGATGAACCTTGAAGACATAAAATTGAGTGTAATAATCCAGACACAATGGGATAAATAATGTATGATGTCACCAATATGAAATAATTAGATTAAACAGATGAATAAAGCCAGTAACTAGAATATAGGTTAGCAGGGACAGTGTGTGGGTAGGGATTAGGGAGTTAAGGCTTAAAATTGTATCGGGTTTCTATTTGGGCTGATAGAAAAGTTTTGGTAATGGATTGTGGTGATGGTAGCACAATCTTGTAAATGCAATTAACAGCACTGAATTATATATTTGAAGTGGTTATATATGTTACTAGAATATATTTTTTTAATCCATAGGTCTGTGCAACTATAGTTAATAGAACAATTAGACAATGTTCTTTCGTCAGTGGTAATAAATGTATTATATTAATGCAAAGTGTTAATAATAAGGTAGTACATAGGAACTATTATTTTATGCACAAATTTTTCTGTAAACCTACAATTCTCTAATAAAAAATAAGAAGGAACAAAAGCTCAATGCACATTAAAGGTACCCAGGGAGATGGGGTGAGAGCTTCCTTTAAAACACTGATACTTGAACCCTGACCTAGACCAGTGAAATTAGGATATTTAGGGCTGGGGCCCAGGCTTCAGAATTTGCTAGGATTCGAAGACCAGAACATTCTTAAAAATAATAAGAATAATGATAGGTACTTATTGAATACTCACTATGCAGAAGGCTCTTCCCTAAACACTTTACTTATAGGACAGGAGATGATGCATGCATGTGACATATAGCTCTAGAGTGATCATAAATGTGACCATCTTCATGGATTAGCCCAATCACAATTTAGCTGGTGTTGTGTACTTTTACAAGAGGTTTCCAGGAATAAGTTCTAGAGCTTGAAGCCAAGGGCTCTGTATGGGAAAAATAACACCCATAAAGTACATCGTATAAGTGGGCCTGAGCTTCCAGTCTCCCTTTGTTAAGTTTTCTTAGTTTTAATCCATGGCTGAAAAGTTTTAAACTGGGAGCTTGGGAGCCAAGTGGAAGAGACTGTGTATTGCCCCTTCTCTCATTTTCCAAACATTCCTGCTGGCCCTTTTTCTATACTTGTTGAATTTATAGCATAAATCATAGACATTTTACACTACTGGCTCTACAGAATAGATTCAAAGGCCCAACAGAGTTATTTGCTATTAGTCCTTGCATCACTTTTAGTATGGATGATATAGGAAGGAATATTAATTGAAAGATTAACTGGAAAACACAACTAAAAATTAATTTCATGAAAAAAATGAATGTTCTATACAGGAGAAAATGTATTCTAAAATTCATGGTGTATTGTAAGTAAAAAAAAAAAAGGCAAAGAAGCACAAACAAAATAAATATTATGATCTTGTTTCCGCAAAAACAAAATGTCCTTTATTAATATTGTATATGGATGTATTATGTATATTCACACCAGAATACTGTCAGCCAGGCATGAATATTACAACTCCACCATTAACATCATGTTTACTCTCCATAAGTAAAATAATAATTCAAGAATAATTTTTAAGTCCTCTAAATAAAGTTTAATATTCAAAAGTATATCTTTATAACATAAAAAAACCAAAAACAAGGTTATTATAATTTTTCCCAAAGACTCCCAAACAAAAATATTCCTATTATTTTGCAAACTTCCCTTTTTGCATAAAAGCATGCTATATGACATTTCTATAATTTACTGAACATCTATTATAAATATATATAATCCAGATGTTCCCTGATTTCAGAAAGCAATTTTTCTTAAATCTGAACTTATTTATATTATAGTAGATCCTTCTTTTTAATGAAAGAATCAATGTTTTGTTCCTTTAAAGCAGACATTTTCTCTGTGAAATTGTATTTTAATAAATTATATTTCAGCTCATCAGCCATACCCATCATATACACTATATTATGTGTCCACATTATCTGCTTGTAAAATATAATGACTAGATTGACCCCCAATACTTTGGGAGGAGGTGACTCCCCCAATGTCCCAAGAGTGGGCACCTCACTATATGTTTCTGTTGACCAAGGGAAAGGAATGCTATTCCAGGCAATGCTTCCTTCATCATCTTTCAGATTCTTAAATATTGTAGTTTCTTATTCATAATTTTAGTGACAACTTTAACTATGGGTCCAATTTTTTAATATTGCTTTCTTATTGAATTAATGTAGTCAAGTCTACATTTTTTAAATCAAATATGCAAATTGTTGGAATATGAAATTAAAAGAAATGACATTTTTGTTAATATCTGTGAGCAGATGAGAAAGCTCACTCTGGTTGCCTTGATATTGGAGACAAGGGCAGCAGGAGGATAATTTGGGAGTCTGTAAAATAAAGCCCAGGTCAGATGTTATCAAAACCTTAACTCCAGGAAGAACAGAGAGCCTGATGGGAAGGTAGAGAATATGGCAGACCCAATAGCCATTTTCCCACCCTGCATCCTTCCTGGCTCCACTACAGAGGCCTTGAATGCCAATTAGGGGTTGAACCCAGCTGTGCGATCCAATCCTGACCAATAAGGCCTGAGGGAAAGGCTACCACTGGTAGTAGGGTGAATCCTAGAAATGATTTTCCACCCTGAAAAAAGGATGGAAGAATTCAAGAAAGAATCATATCCAATTTGTTTCTGGATGTTGGTATGTGAAAGAGTGAGTCTTATGTTTGCATTGCTGCACGCTCCTCTGAGAAGATGATCAAGGAAGTTGCTGAAAAGCCATCCCAGAACCAAGGTTAATTGCTGAATTAACCTTGGAACCAGCCTAACTCCAGAATCCATGTTATGTGAAGTGATCACAAGTCCTTAACATTTGAATCAGTTTTACTTGCAGATGGAAGTGTGGTAACCAAAACAGAGTGAACGAATTAAGCATGATAATATTCAGTAATGGAATCTATAACACTCGATCAATAACAGGTTGTAGATGTTGAAGAAAAGGAGCAGGTATAGGATGACTCTCAGGAATCTTATAGTAGAAGAGCTGGGGGTGATCTAATTTGCTAAATCAAGGAATGGAGATGTAGAAAGAATAGAGAGAAGCAAAAGAATGGAGACTGATTAATGAAGCTTGGGACTTCTTGGGATGTGTCAATATTCGTGTTTCTCTGGGACTCTCAGATGCCTCTGCAAACAGGTGGCCAGTTAAAAGTCCTAGAGCTTAGCTATGAAGTGTAATGAAGATACAGAGTTGATAAGAATGAAAGATTTAATGTTTGGTTGGCTCTAGGGAATGTCTGTACCTATATTTACAGCATGGATTTCTCAATCTTGACTCATAGATATGTTAGTGTCCTTAGGACAGCTTCTTTTTGGAGATTCCATAGCTATGTTAAACTCAACATGAATCCACCTGAACATCTACTTTTTCCTCTTATCCTCTGATCTCTTTCTATTCCTACATATAGTATATGAAATTATGCTGGAAATGCATATTCTGCAAAAAAAAGAAAAAGAAAAAGAAAAGGCCAGTGGGCCTCTGGGTAACACAGCCTTTAAAAGGTAGATGGAGGAACAGTTTCTCATGAAGAAGCCAAGAAGTTTAGTGGAAGCCAAAGAATAGAGTTATACAGAAATAATGGCCAATAGTGCCAAATGTTCCATAGGGGTCCAATGAAATACAGGCATATAAGTCAGATTCAAAAGAGAGTAGACCAGTTGCCCCAAAAAAAGAGATATTGGAACATCAAAAGTCATTTTACAAAGGGATAATATTCATAGAAAACTATTTTCTGAGGCAAAAAATATATATAAATACACTATATGATTGTATATTTAATGTTTTAATAATTACCTTAACTGAAGTAAGAATATTTAAGTGGATTTTGAAGTAAAATTGGCAGAGTGAAACCAGAGTTGGAAATCTTTTTTCTCCATTATCTAACAGTGTAAACAAGTAAGAGTTTAAAAACAATAATGGGGAAAAATCACCAGCAGCAACTAAACTTATCTTATTAAAAATCTTAGAAAGAG
>PVIY010048071.1:0-17497 GCA_004026745.1 Myrmecophaga tridactyla | reverse complement strand
CTTGGTTGGCAGTTTTTCTCTTTTAATAATTTAAATAGATCATCTCACTGTCTTCTTGTCTCTATGGTTTCTGTTGAGAAATCTACACATAGTCTTATTGGGCTTCCCTTGTATGTGATGGATTGCTTTTCTCTTGCTGCTTTCAAGATTCTCTCTTTCTCTTTGACCTCTGACATTCTGATTAGTACATGTCTTGGAGTACATCTATTTGGATCTGTTCTCTTTGGGGTATGCTGCACTTCTTGGATCTGAAATTTTAAGTCCTTCATAAGAGTTGGGAGATTTTCAGTGATAATTTCCTCCATTAGTTTTTCTCCTCCTTTTCCCTTCTCTTCTCCTTCTGGGACACCCACAACACGTATTTTCGTGCACTTCATATTGTCCTTCAATTCCCTGAGTCCCTGCTCATATTTTTCCATTTTTTCCCCTATAGTTTCTTTTTCTTGCCAGATTTCAGATGTTCCATCCTCCAGTTCAGAAATCCTATGTTCTGTCTCTCGATATCTACCATTGTAGGTTTCCATTGTTTTTTTCATCTCTTCTACCATGCCTTTCATTTTCATAAGTTCTGTGATTTGTTTTTTCAGACTTTTGATTTCTTCTTTTTGTTCATTTCTTGCCTTCTTTATATCCTCCCTCAATTCATTGATTTGGTTTTTGATGAGGTTTTCCATGTCTGTTCATATATTCTGAATTAATTGTTTCAGCTCCTGTATCTCATTTGAATTGTTGGTTTGTTTCTTTGACTGGGCCATATCTTCAATTTTCCTAGTGTGATTTGTTATTGTTTGCTGGCGTCTAGGCATATAATTACCTTAATTACTTTATTCTGGAGATTGCTTTCACTTCTTTTTCCTAGGGTTTTCTTGCTGGATGAATTTGTTGTTTCTCTGTTCTTTGACATTCAGTTCAGCTTTTTCTGGACCTCTAGCTTAGGTTTTGTTTAACAGAGGAGAATTTTCAGTTCTTGTTTTCTTGTTTCTTGCCCTGCTTGTATGGTGCCTTTTTCCCCCCACCCTGAGGAGGGTCTACATAGGTATTATAGACCCCAGCTGGACTTTCCCAGACCAAACTGGCCTCCTATGAGGAGGAAAGATTCACCTGCATCGGTTTTCCCTGAGGGTGAGACTCAACAGGTTGACAGAATTTCCTGTGAAGTCTCTGGGCTCTGTTTTTCTTAGCTTGCCCAGTATGTGGTGCTTGTCTGCCTGCAGGTCCCACCAGCATAAGATGACGCAGTACCTTTAACTTTGGCTGGGGGCGTGGTGGAGACAGAGGAGAGGTTGTAGGCTGGTTTTAATGGCTTCAAATTACCAAGCCCTGGGGTCTGAATTCCTTGAAGAGGGATTCCACCTGAGTTGGGCTTCACCCCTTCCCTGGGGAAGGCACAGGTTCCAGACAAGCCCTCAAAATGAGTTTGTTTCTGCCTATGCCTGGGGCAGTTGCAGCCTGAGGAGCCCTGCCGCTGTATCCAAAGGCAGTCAAGCCTTTGTAGAAACACAGCCACAAAAACCTCTGTTTCCTTCTCTTTTTTTCCTTTTTCCATCAGCCCTGCCCCCTTGGCGCCGGGGCAAAAGTGAGCAACCCCCACTTTGACAGGGTTCACCTGAGCTGGGGCCTATTTTTAGTAGTCAGAGTTCGTTAATTAACGCCACAATTGGCGTTTGGTTGTGCCCAGTCTCTGCTGCTGGTAAAGTCCCTTTCCTTTCCCCTCTGGGAAGCAGCCTGGCGGGGAGGGGCACCGGCCTCTGCGGCTTGGGGAACTCACGGTTCTGGGGGGGGCTCGCAGCCGGTTCAGCTGGTCCAGACTGGGGTACGCTGTGTGTCTGGTCACTAACGTGGCCCCAGGAGCTGTTCTGTGCTGTTTCTGGTTATTTACCAGTTGTTCTGGAGGACAAACTAAAACGCGCACATTGCTAAGCCACCATCTTGGCCTGGAAGTCATTAAATTCCCTTTTAAAAAGCCATTCTATTTCTGTTATGTTGCATTCTGGTAGCTTTAACAAACTAATACAGATGCCTTGACCCAAGAGAGGCCAATGTCTGTCACATGGGAAGGCACATGGCTGGTGTCTGCTGAACCTTGTTCTCAGTTCCATGGCTTCCAGCTTCTGATAGTGTTTTCCTCTCTAAGCCTCTGTGGGTCTTCACTTAGCTCCCCTGGGACACAATTCTGGGTTCTGGCTTGCTTAGCATCTCATGGGAAGGCACATGGCGACTCTGCTGGGCTCTGCAACTTCAAATCTCCATGTCTAGCTATCTGCTCTCTTTGTTGGCACTCCAAAGCATCTCCAATTGCTGCATCTGTGTTGGCTTTGAAGCAACTGTGTCTCCTGGGGCTTCTGCATTTCCTAACATCTGTGTCTGCATCTGCATCTGCATCTCCATCTGCAGTTTCTCCAAAATGTTCTCCCTTTTAAAAGGCTCAAGCAAACTAATCAAGGCCCACCTTAAATGGGGGGAGTCACATCTTCATCTAATCAAAAGGCCACACCCACAATTGGGTGTGTCACATCACCATGGAAATAATCTAACCAAAAGGTTACACCCACAATTGAGAGAGTCACTCTCCATGGAAACAATATAATCTAAAATTTCCATCTTGAACAGTAGCTCTGGTCCCACTAAATTGGATTAGGAATAAAACATGGCTTTTCTGGGGTACATAATAGTTTCAAATCAGCACATGGGCCAAGACTTGGAAGGTGTTTCCCAGCTTCCCTTGCAGTTAGGTGTGCTGAGTGGCTGAGCTGTGGCCAGTGGGTATGGGTGGGAGGGATGCCTGCCACTTCCAGACCTGGCACGCAACATCCTCCTGAGTGATCCTCCGCCCTCCTGTCTCCTGAGTTGCCACCTGAATGTCGTGTCCTGGGTGGCCTGGGAAGCAGATGCTGAAGAGGGCAAGGCGAAGCTCCCATTTTCCTCATCACACCCTCTCACCACTTTAGGAAGAGGAGGAAGATTGGTCCATAACTAACCCCAGTCCTGACCATCACTGAAAGAGGGACCACGTGGGAGCAGACATAGATGAATAAAGGGAGAGGCTGTGAATAGAAACACAAAGCCCACTGGTGCCAGAGATACAGTGAGAGCTGGAACAAGAAGCTAGGGGTGTAAATGAGCCTTCTAGCTATGCGGCTCATTCAGAGGCTAACATTCTGAAATCTGAGCATGTGCAGCTGAGAACTGCTCTTTGCCGAGGCGTCCGCCAATGCCACACCAAGTGACAGAAGGAGCTGAAAGCTATGATGTCCTCCTTGTATGTCCATTCACATCAAGTAAATACAACCGCGGGATGTGTCGAGGAGCAACTCTTTACTCTTGGCCAAGACCAGAGGAAGACAATGCCCGATGGCTGCTTCATGCTCTAGCAGGCTGAGGCAGCTTCACTTCTCTACGTGCATGGTCCCCAGAGATCAGCGGGCACATCCGAGAGCACCACAAGGCTTCCCATTAGGGCACACAATGAAAATGTAAGGACTTTTACATTCATCTTTTTGTTACCTTGTAAAGGTTTTATTTATATCTCTTTCGCTATGTATGAAATATTTTATTATTGTAGTACATGCATATAATCCATAAGTAAGTATGGATAAACATACTGGAGGCACATGTTTAAGATTTTACAGTAACCAGAACTTTTGGAGAGTCTATGGGCCACCACATTTGTGACCTAGAAAAAGCTCTGCCTTCTAGAACCATGTTTTAGAAAACCATCTTGAGCCAGAAGGGATTGCTAGGGATCTTCTCCCCAGTTTTTGGAGGAAAACTCTGGAGAAGGCTTTCTTTCTCCTCCAAAGTCCAGACTGCTTGTTCCACGTTCTTCTCCCTTACACTAAGGATATGGACTGGTGGCCTGCTCCTCTCTTTCCCCTAGGGAAGCTAAACGCAAGTGGGGGCTTTTGAAGAACCAGATCTAATGTCCATTGCCTCTCATCACTTCCCCCAATACATGCAAGAAGCACCGTGGACTTCTATAGACCTTGGGGAAAATATACACCCTGGCTTAGAAGAGTTGACCATATTAAGGAAAAATAAGTTCCCCAGATAAAATTCCATACAGAGAGAGAGAGACATACTGTAAACCAGGCCTTATCATGTTCCAGAAGAACTAACTAGAGGGACCACCGTGAGGAAAAGAATCTTTCTGTATCACAATCACTATGCAACTCCTTTGCCAATACGTTTTGATTTTACAGACCAGATTGTCTTTTTTTAAATTTTATTTCAAAGTACATTGTAACAAGTAGGTATAGTACAGATTTCAGAGTTTGGTATGGGTTACAGTTCCACAATTTTAGGTTTTTCCTTCTAGCTGCTCCAAGACACTGGAGACTAAAGGAGATACCAATGTAATGATTCAGCAGTCCTACTCATTTGTTAAATGCTATCTTCTCTGTTTTTTTTTTTTTTTTACCCCAGTCTTTCTTTACTTTTTTTTTTATTGGCTTATTACACTGACAAGGACCTTCATTACAATGATGGATAGAAATGATAAGAACAGACATCCTTTCTTTGTTCCTAATCTCAGGAAGAAGACAACCAGTCTCCATTCGATAAGACGTTAGGTATGGAGGCTCTTTGTAGATGTCTTTATCAAGTTGGTGACCTTCCCGTCCATTCCTAGTTGATTAAATGTTTCTACCATGAATTACGCTTGGATTTTGTCAAATGCTTTTTCTGATCTATTGAGATGATCGTATAGCTTTTCTCCTTTATCTTATTAATGTAGTATGTAACATCAATTTACTTCCTATCTTCTCTGTTATAAATCCTCTTTCTCTTTTGACCTTTCTCCCAATCTTTAGGGGTATTTGGGCTATGCCCATTCTAACTTTTACATATTGGAAAGGGGTGTCAATAATATAGGATAAGGGGATGGAAATAACTGATGTTCTGGAGAGACTGGCCCCTCTGGGTTTCAGAACTTATCTAGCCTAGGAACCATCTGGAGGTTATAGGTTTCTGGAAAGTAATTATAGTGCATGAAACCTTTGTGAATCTCAGATAGAGCCTTAAGTGTTCCTCAGGGTTGACAAGAATGGTTTATCAACCCATTCAGGTTGACAAGAATGGGGTTTGGCAAACCGAGATAAACAGCAATATCTTGCTGAAGCTTGCATAAGAGTAGCCCCAAGAGAAGCCCCCAAACTCTATTTGAACTCTCTCAGCCACTGATACCTTATTTTGTTACATTTCTTTTCCCCCTTTTGGTCAGGAATGCATTGTCAATCCCATGGTGCCAGGGCCACATAGCCAGGAAGACTTACATGCCTGGATGTCATGTCCCATGTAGGGGAGTGGGTAATGATTTTCCTTGCAAAATTGGGCTTAGAGAGAGAAGGAGGCCACATTTGAACAACAAAAGAAGTTTTCTGGAAGTAACTCTTAGGCATAACTATAGGTAGGCTTAGCTTCTTCATTACAGAAATAAGCTTCACGAGAGTAAGCCTCAAGATTAGGGCCTGCCTGATTGACTTGGGTGTCCCCAATGTTTAAGATAGTATCAGGGGGTTCTCTGGTAGTAAGTCTTAATAGATCCATATTTTTCCTCTCATCCCTCAAGGGATTTTGCAAATACTTATAAAAAAAATATTTTTATTTAAGAAAACAAACAATGTGGGCCATGGTGGCTAAGTGGCAGAGTTCTTCCTTCAAGGGATTTTGTCAATATTTTTTTTTTGACAAACATATTTCCCATTTTAATCATCATTTTCATCATACAATTCAGTGTTATTAATCACATTCATAACGTTGTGTTACCATCACCACCCTGCATTCCCCAAACTTTTCCAATCCTCTAAACAGGAGCTCTGTAACTATCAAGCATTGACTCTTGATTCCCTACCTCCCTCACTCCCCACCTTGCCCTGTAATCTTTCTTCTGTCTCTATGAATCTGTATATTCAAATTAATCTGTAATTTCATATAAGTAAGATCATACAATTTTTGTTCTTTTGTTTCTGACTTATTTTATTCAACATGATGTCCTCAAAGTTTATTCTTATTGTAGCATGCATCAGAACTTCCTTCCTTTTAATGGCTGCATGATATTCCATTGTATATATATATATGGTATTTTATTTATCTTCATAATTCTGTTGATAGACACATGGGTTGTTCCACCTTTTGGTTCTTCTGACTAATGCTGCCATGAGAACTGGCATACAAATGTCTGTTTGAGGTCCTGCTTTCAATTCTTTTGTGCGTATACATAGAATAAGGATTGCTAGGCGTATGATGATTCTATACTTTCTGAGGAAACAATGCACTGTTTTCCACAGGGGATATACTTCTTTACAATAATGCGCAAGGGTTCCTATTCTCCACATCTTCACTAACACTTTTTATTTTCTGTTTTTTTTTCAATATTGGCAATTCTTGTGAGTATGAAATGGTATCTTATTGTGGTTTTGATTTACATTTCCCTAATGGCTGATGAGGTTGAACATCTTTTCATGTCCAATACTTTTTTTAAAAATGTTTTTATTCAAGAAAACAAACAATACACTTAAAACCACCAAAAATGGATATCTTAGTTAGCTTAACCATAGGCATATTCAAATAAAGTATCCAAATAATCATTGTAAAACCTGTGTTTGTTCAGTAAGTTTCATAACCCAATTTAAAATTAAAGCAACAATGAAAAGATTGAATTATAGCCAGGCCGTCTGGAGTTAATTTCCAGTTCTGTGACCTTGGGTAAGTTACTCAATCTCTCTGTGTCCCCATTCTTCAGCCATAAAACGGAGGTAGTGATGGGTTTAAATGAGTTAGTAGAGGTCAAATGCCTATTACAGTGCCTGACACGTGTACATGCCCGCTGTGATGTCAGGAGCAAGACAAGGGGTGGGGCTCCCTGCATGCTGATTCCACCTTCCCCTGCCACTGCGCAGCAGGCACTCCACCAGGAGTTCAAAGCAGAGTCTCCCCTTCTGCTTGGAGTCCAGCTCTGGGAGGCATTGCTTTCTGCCTCTTGGGGGAGCCTGCAAACTTCCAGCCAGTGAGACTGGAGACAGGGAGCAGTGGGTGGGAGGGCTCGCCCCAAACTGGGAGCAGGGAAGGGACGTGGGTGGCAGTAAAGCCTGGGTAGCAATGCCTCAGGCATCCTCCGGCCTTCCCAAGATCACCCTTCAGAATGAGCACTCACAAGCCTGGCCAATTCATAACTTAATTTAATCCATTGTGGGATGGATCCTGGGCAGTGGGGAAGCTCCAGCTTGGGGGAATGAGGTCTCTCTGACTGCTGGCCCTGGCTTCTGCTTTGGGGCACAATTGAGACCCATCTTGCCAATCAGAAGCAGGTTGAGTCCAGACTCCTCTCCCCACAAGCCAAGCTCCTCTCCTCCCCCCCACCCACTTAAGGGCCTCACTGCTACCCCCAGCCTGACTTCCAGCATTGTGCACTTCTGAAGACCTCCTTGGATTTTGGACACGTCGTTGGTCCCAGGCTGGCCCTTGTTCCAGGCAGGTGTGCACACAGGCAGGTGTGCAGAGAGTTAAGTGGGACCGGTGCTCTCAGGGAATGGAAGATGCCCGCCAGGTCTCAGGGCTCTGACTCCCACCGAGAAATGTGCTCCTGAGCTGCACAGGAAGCAGAACAAAGCTGGGGTTCGTGGCAGCACAGACAATCCTGGGATAGAGACTCTGCCACTCTTGGTCCAGGAGTGTCTATGGCCGTGGTCCCATGTGGAAGCTCTAGACCCTTCCAGTAGATGCTGTGGGGAGCTGGTACCAACCCAGGCTTCACCTTTGCCTTCCCCACTACATGCATTGGACTCTAGGGAGTCAGGAAACATGGAAAGACCAGATAGGTCCAGGAGTAGCAGCTTTAGTGACAGGAGCAAAGGGCCTTGGAGAGATCACAGTCTGGGCTGTAGTTCCAGTCCTGCCCCTGCAGGGACTTGTTATGGGATGCTGTGCCCATCTTTTCCACTCTGGGCCTCGGGTGCCCCCAGGTATAACACGGCCCAGGGCAGATGTCCTCAGGGGCCATGTGTGCTCAGACATGCCCTGGACCTATGACCTGTATATCCCACAGCCTGGAGCGGGTCGGTGGGTACCCCAGGAGGTGTGGCACGGGCAGGGGGCGGAGGTTGGAAGCAGGCAGCAGTGGGTGGGAGGACTCGCACCAAACTGGCAGATGTAACGGTTTCGAGTTCTGCAGCGTTGGTCGTTCCAGTTGAAAGCAGCCGACGCCTGCAGCTCCACGCAGTTGCCAAACCTGCTGGGCAGAATGTCAGGGTGCTCAGGGTGGAGGAGTTATGTTAGGAGTCTCTCCCCATTTCTGTCCACCCCAGCAGGAGGCCCAGGTGTGCCCGACCTGACAGGTGGGGTTGCTGCGAGCCAGACCCTGTCCTCCCAGACCCCCACCTGACCAAAGGTCCCATCTTTGCCCCCCAGACCACTCCAACTCTTCTCAAGGAAACAAGGGAGGTCCCCAGCAAACCTGGGGTAACAACTCCACCTGCTCCGCTGCCAGCTCTCAGCCACACTGGCTGGTAGGAGTGGATGGGGGGTGGACAGGCAGAGATGGATGGGGACCAGGAACAGACATGCCCACGTCCTGTGGCCTTTCGTCCCAGCAGGGCGAAGGGCCTGTAAGGCCTGTCAGGCTGACCTTCTCCAGGGGATGGGCCCAGAGCGTAGGGCCTAACTTCCAGGAAGGAGGCTGAAGAAGGGTTGGATAAGCTAGTTGGAGCCCTCAGTGACCATGCAGTCTGACCACCTCCAGGCCCTGATACCCCGGCCCAAGGCATTCCTGGACTTTGAAGACCAGGGCAGGGCTGCATAACCAGCAGGCCGTGAGTACAGGCTGGAAGGTGGGTAGGCTGGTGGGTGTGCATGGGCAGGAACGGATGCAGAGGTGCACCCATGGGTGGTGGATGGCTGAGAGAATGCCAGTTCAGTGTACTGATCCATGTAGGGGGCAGGTAGGGAGGTGGAGGGAGGGGTGGGTGGCTCATAGGTTCAGGGTGGGTGGAGGGATGGATGGGTAGCTGAGGGGTTGCGAATGGATGGATAAGGCCTTCTGTGGTTCCCTTTCTTTCACGTGAGCCCCAGGAGGCTGGGGATGTGCCTTCTGTTTGCTTCTAACTCTCCCCAAATGTGCCCAGATTCCCTGGGGGACCAGGTAAGGCCCAGACCTCAGAGGGCTGGGCCAGCAGCAGGCTGGGTGGAGGTTCTTCAGGTTAAGTCTGAAGGCTCAGCTAAGCAGGCGCAGGTGAGAAGGTGGACCCGGGGGCAGGAGGGTACCCCATACTCACCCCCAGTTGTCAGGCTGTCCGAAGGCAAAACTGGTGAAGGACTGGTGCTCCCCAGTAGTCCAGCGGAAGGCATCCTTGCCAGTCTTGTAGGTGAGCCCTGGGCCAGGGAAGCCACGGTTGGACCCACCCCCAAGATTCTGGGACCCTCCTCAGAGCCCAGATTCCCTGAGAGGAGGGCTCAGGTGCCTGCTCTTAACCCCCTCCTCCCCGGGCCTCTGCCTCACAGGTGGTTCTGCTCAGAGAAGGGCTTACCAGCCTAACTCCTGGCCCCACCCTGCCCTTGCCATGTGCCCCAGGAGCCCTGGGGCAGTGTGGGGCATCCCAGCTCCCGCCCTCACCGAAACCCTCCAACCTGCCAGGCACTCACCAATCCAGAAGTTCCTGGTGTCAGAGTCGCCGTTGGTCACCTCGTTGGTGGTTTCCAGGTGGCCCAGGTAGAAGGCGAGGATGTCCTGCACTTTCTGGCTCTCGATCTGGGCGAGCACCCCGCCCTTTCCCTGTGTCCCCACCCCAGGTCAGCCGGGAGGGGCCCCTAGAGCTGAGGCCCACCCTCCTCACCATGGCCAGGGTGCCGTGTGGGAGGAGGGGTGAGCACACTGACCTGGCCAGACTGTGGCTACCCCTGCCCCCGACAACCTCCTGCTTCCAAGGGGAGGGCCCCACGCCTGCCTGTCCCCTCCCCACTTCTCTCTGAGCACAGGCCCAGATCGGCAAGCCAGCCCAGGCAGGGACCTGCCCTCTGTAGGGTTTTGTTTCACCTGCAGTGTCTTAAAATAGTTGGAATTGATCGCCGACATTAGTAAATCAAGCCGTACCATAAGAAAATCTAAATTTCTGGCTTCTCTTGAAAAATGGTGAGCCCTGCCCACCCTCAATTTGCATTCTTACAGGCCACCCCGCATCCCTGCAGGCCACCCCGCAGCTGGAGCTGAGTCGGGACAGCATCTTAGGTTGGGGATTGGGTGGAGCTCTATTCCTATGGTCCCTTGGCTCATTAAGTGAGCCCCTGGCTTCCATGGCCTCTGAGTTGCACCCCTACTTTTATACTTGTGAAGAAACTGAGGTCAGGAGAAGTCACAGAACCATCTCAGTCCAGGCCTGTTCTGCGAAGGGGGCGCCGGGGGGACCCGGGGAGGGCAGGGGCGCCTGTCACCTGACATTCCCTCTTGGCTCCGTAGTAGGTGGCTGCCTCTGAGGACACCATGAAGCAGTCCCCATCGATCCTCAGGTCACAGGTGTGGAAGGGAAAGTGCACCTTGGCTGGGGGAAGGCAGACCTGAGTTTGTGTGTGGGGATCCCAGGACTGTTATCCTCTCCCACCCTGCCAGGTAGCTCAGCCACCTGCTCCAGGCCAGAGAGTGGTAGGAGTCAGAGGTGGGCTGATTGATGATGAACAACCAGCTCTTTGAGAAAAATTGTGGCCTTTCCTTTGGTTGTGTAAATAGCACCACTGTGGCCAGTTTCAAGCTCCCAACGTGATGCCCAAAGTTGGGATGTGCGCGATGGGCTCCTGAGAGCTGGCTCCGGCCACCCCTGAAGGGGCCTGGGTGGGACCCGCTCACTCCTTGGGCCTTGGGCAGGACTCACCTGCGCACTGGGCTCCCCCGTAGCCGATGTCGCAGACACAGGAGCAATCCTCTTCCCGGAACCGGCCGTGCACACACCGTGCGCTGCAGCGCACTGCCGGGCCGGGCCAGAGGGGAGCACTCAGCCCCTCAGCCACGGAGACCCCCTGCTGCCCCTCCCAGGCCTCCAACAGGCCCCAGGCCTCCAACAGGCAGGGGACAGCTGGCCCCAGCAGGGACGCCCCTGTGAGTCATGAGCCCCATCAGCGCTTCTATTGCCTCCACACCTGGCCTCTTTGGTTTGATCCCCGAGGTAGAGAGAAACAGATCGGGGCTTGGGAAGTGACCTGCCCAGGGTCACAGAGCTGGGAAGGGGGCTCAGCAGGACGCAGATGCACTAGGGCTCTTCCATCTCTCCTCTGCCCACCACCCCAGAACCTAAGCAGGCAGCCAAGTCTGCTCCCACCCTGATTCCCCAGCACAGCTCAGGGTCTGGCATGCAGTCGGCGCTCAAGGAGTGCGCGGATTCAGCAGGTGCCTGCTCGGCACTCCCTTACACTCGAGACTCCCTAGAAACATTATCCTAAGAGCCCTCACTGTCCCTTTCCAGGACACACCCCGCCAGCGTGTGCATGCACGAGTGTACATGGATGCACACACCCGGCTCCGCCTCCCTCTTTACCACCGGTGGCACTGGGTGTCATTTTTACTTGCTGGGCGCCCCCTGGTGGTCATTAGCTGGAACTGCAGGTGCCCATTACCTTGACAGTATCTGCCTGTGTAGCCAGGGGGGCAGTGGCAGCGACAGGTGCTAACGTTGAGATGTCCGTGGTTCCGGCAGTTCATGCGGCATGGGTTCCTGGGGACCTCTGGTCAGACGAGGAGGGCGTTGGAGAAGGTTCCTCCTCCCAGCGGGCCAGGCCAGCGCCTCGGCAGGGTGTTGAGAGCCAGGGCTTCCAGGACAGTCCCTCAGGATGCCACCCCATCACCCCCCCTCCCCAGGCTCACCAGATCAAGACCTCATGTACCTGCTGCCCCAGCGGAGGCAGGCGGGGCGGGGGGGCACTTACCGCAGAGCCCCCCTGCGTGGTCCCAGGCTTTGAAGCAGCCTGAAACTCTGGCCGTGCAGAGTGAACACCAGGCACCTTTCTTGTACGGTTGGATTATCTTCCCCTTTACCTCCCAGTTGCCCCTGTGAGAGCAAACACCGGGGCCTGGCGGGGTTGGTCTTGGGCAAAGCAGGGGTGAGGCCTTGCTGCCCGCTTCTCTGGCCCTCGTCTCCCTCTGGGCTGGTCAGGGAGTCAGGGCGGGGGCGGGTGGTTTCCTGGCAAAGAAAAGATGACCCCCAAACTAACAGCGGTCAGATGCCCTGAAAGCGGGTGTGCTTCCAGGCGAGGACAGCTGCGGGGAAGCCACAGTCTTCCTGGCCAGAATCCTGGATGCTGCCCACTTCTCCCACTTCTGTACCCTTCCCCCCCACCCCCCCCACCAAGGATGCAGACCAAGGGTTAAAGGCCATTTGGGTGGACGGGGAAGTTTCATACCCACCGTGAAGGTCTCATTTCTCCACCCCCACCCCTCCAATCATGGATGGCAGGGCTCACCCAGGGGAGTAGGCACACACGAAGGCCTCCATCTCTGCCTGGCCCACAGAGCAGGGGTGCCGCCCGCAGCCCAGCTGGCTTGATGTGGCCCACACAAGCTGCAAGAAACACAAGGGCTCAGACACCCTGTATCAGGTTACCCTGTTCCCAACCTGGGGTCAGCCGCACAAGTGATGCTTGCCAGGGAAGGTGGGGAACAGTTTTTGCCACAAACCAAGCAGACAGCTCCCTCATTTCCCTCGGGCCTCAGGCACAGCAGCTGTGCTGGGCAGGGCTATCAGGATGGGTGGCAATGGTCCAAAGAGGCTTTCTGGGTTGGGGGAGTAGAGGGGCAGATGGGAGGGGAGATGGTGAATGCACTGAGGCCAGTGGCAAAAGAAAGACTTGGGTATCAGGGATCTCGGGGACAGATTATAAAAGCGGCCACACCTTTCACTTCTCTCTGTAGCCCACTCTTGTCAACGTGACTTTAAAGCTCTTTCCACCAAGAGGAGGCATCTATTTCTCTACCCTCGAATCTCGGCTGTGATGTTGGGCCAGTTTTGAACCTTGCAGTTTCCACTGGCTCTCAGCACCCTGCTCAGCCACCACGTGCCCAAGCTCAGGCTAGCCTGCTGGAGGTGGAGAGTCTGCAAGGGGAAGAGGTGAGCCGGTTGAGGCCCTTCTAGGCATCCAGCTCCCCATCAGCTGTTTGTCAGGAGTTGGACCCCATCATATGTCTCGGAAGACTCTCTGAGCTCTGCTGTCTGTGGCTGAGGCTGGACCTTCACACCAAGGAGCAGATTCTGGATAAGCTGGTGATGGAGCCATTTATGATCCCCATGCCAGTGGAACTCTAGGTCTTAGTGAAGGAGAGTGGTGTAAAGAGTTGCAAAGACTTGTAGGATATGCTAAAAAATGACAGGACACCTAAGATGTGGTCCATAGTCTCCTTGCAAGGACAGGAATTTCTTCTGTGAAATTCACGTGTTCAAATGGTCGAATCCAAGCCCAGTGATGTGGATAATGTGGGTGTCTTGTCTGGGAATTCCCATTCTCCGTGAGTGGGATATAGCTGGAGAACAGCTGGCAAGGCTATGGAGAGCTGCAAAATTTGCCAGGGACTAGCAAAATATCAAGGGGGGCAGGAACATGAAGTTCTTCTGCCAGAGATCATTCATGGGAGTGGTGAGTTGGAGGATCTGAGACCAAGCAGAACTTGGAAGAGGGCCAGATGAAAGAAGACAGGGAAGGGGAAACAATACTTAAAACACAGAAATCCCATTGCTGAAGGGTCTCCATTGGTTTTCCTGATTCCATGAGGAGCATAGGATGAGAAGAAGTCCGAAAAAGGAATTTTTATTAAAAATATGAATGCTGATGTATCTCCCACCTACATTTTAGAAACAGAAGTTTCTCCTCAGAGTGTGAGCAGAGAAGAGTCTCATGGAATTCTGAGAAGTTCCAAAAGAAGAAAACCAGAAAATACCTCCATTTCTCGAGGACAGCCTCAAGAAGGAGCCACATATTTGGGCCAAAATGAATTCCTAAGACAAAATAGGTTAATATCAATTAATTCAACAATCACTACAAGATCAATCAGCTGTCCTGATGGCCAAGGAAAGAGCTAACAGGATGGATACCATATCAGTGCGTGGTATGTGAGAAAAGATTTTAGAATAAGTCTTGGTTTGACATCCACCAGAAAACACACAAAAGAGAGAAAACCTTTAAATGCAATTCCTGTAGGAAAGACTTCATGCAGCCCTCGGACCTCAGCGTTCACCAGTGAATCCACACAGGAGAGAGGCCTTACAAATGTGAACTCTGTCACAAGGATTTTACTCACGAATCCATCCTGCATGGTGAGAAGAGGATCCATACAAAGGAGTAAACATTCCAATGTAAGGACTGTGCGAAATGCTTCAGGCACAAAGAAACCCTCAACATTCACCCACATATCCACTCTGGAATGAAACCATGCAGTCTCTTGTGTGTAGTGAAATCTTCTGCCAGAGGGAACTTTTGATGTCACCTAACAATGCATTTAAAAAGACTACTCAGTGATTCTGTAACTATGTCCAAGTCTTCCAAGTTATAAAGAAAGTCAATAGTGGGATGTCACCTATATAATAGAGAGGAAATTATGTGTATCATACAAAGCACTTACAGGCACTTCTGCCTGTAATAGCATTAAAGTAAATATTAATTACAAAAGAAGAGGGACATACATTGACTATATACTTTGGATAGTTTGTATGGTATATGAATATACCTCAATATAATGGCATTTAAAAAAAGGGTATAGCTAGAGATATGGTAGATAGATAGTCTTTTAAATCTCTGTTTAGGTCTAGTTTTAAATCTTTGTTAAATAATGAACAGTTATAGCTAATAAATAGGAAAACAGAGGAAATGGACAATTTCCTAGAAAATAGAACTTGGCTAAACTGTCTCAGAAAGAAATAGAAAACCTGTAAGGATCTATAACCGTCTTTAGAAGTTGAGTCAGTAGTTAAGTGTCCACTTACCTGTGCACATCCACACCCAAAACAAACAAACAAAAACACAGAACAAGGTCCTCCTACTACAGGAGAATTATAGCCATCTCATAGAAATTATTTCAAGGAATAGAAAATGAGGCAAAGCTCCCAATTCACTTTATGAGGCCACCATAGCATTGCTACCACCCAGGTGAGAGCAGCATGAAGAAAGGAAATTAGAGGTCAATTTCACTGCCAAATAATGTTTGGCAAACCAAATCTGAACAAGAAATTTAAAATGCATTGCACACACACACACACACACACACACTCACACCCCACATCATATTATCTCATATCACATCTCATGCAAGTAGGCAGGGGTGATGTTCAAAATATTGAACAACCAGTAGGGCACGGTACTTGCCAATATAGTTGGGTGCCGGGCTGGGGCAGGGTCTTGGAGCCCCACTACTGTGCCAGGTGTCAACCCTTTGGTTCCAGATCATGGGGGGATGGTGATCCGTGGGGTCCCAGGGAGGAGGCTAGGTCAGGTACATTCTGGGAACTTGGATCAGTAACTATTTACTGATACTTAAGTGTGTAGGCATTTGAATAACTGCTCTAGCATAAACTGCTGCACAGTTGAAGTCAGCCCTGCAAGTAGGAAGGCAAGGAAGGTTAACATTTAAAAATATATCTTAGTGTTAGTATTACGATTGCATTTTTTTAAAGCAAGAGTCATCTTTCAGAGACATGCACTTAGTTATGGATAAAGTGATACGATATCTGGGATTTGCTCAAAATAATATAGGGGACAAGAAATTGGTGAAGATGTGGATGAAACTGCATGAGCCAAAAAAAAACATGAGTTGATAATTGTTGAGGGTGGGTTCATTATACCTGTCTGATCACTGTGAATATGTCTGAAATTTTCTATAACAAAATGTTTAAAATATGTGACCAGGAAGATCTGGTGTCATGTAGCAACTTTGCACACTTCCTTCCCACACCAAATTTTTTTTCATGTATTTCATCACTTTAACAAACTAAGGAAAAACCATGCTTTTATTTCAATAGATGCAGAAAAAGCATTTGCAAAAAACTGAGTTTTTAAATCCTTTAACTAACTCAGAGAAGAAGAGACTGTCTATAACCCAATACAGGTTATCTATTAAATGCCAAGCAAGCATCATGCTTGGTGGGGAATACATGGATGCCCGCTATTCCTGCTTCCATTCATGCTTGTCCTGGACTTATGGCAGTGCCATAAGATGACGGGTGGAGGCTGGAGGAGGAAAAGGCAGGAAGAATGGAGAGGAAGAAGCAAACTGCTGTTATTTGCAGATAATATTATTTTCATAAACTATCCAGGAGATTGACTATTGCAACTAATTAGAAAGTTTGGCAAGGATCCAAAAGCACCATATAAAAGCCAATAGCATCTCAATATACCAGCAGCAATTACAAAATGCAATATTAAATTAGAGCAGAACCTATAAGGCCCTTAGGAATAAATACAGCATAAGATGTGTAACATTTTGTGGGGAAAACGTAACTTTGGCTGAAGGATATGAAAGAAGAATTAAGTAAATTGAGAAATATATCTTGTTCATTGCTTGAAAGACTCAATATCATAAAATGGGAATTTAACCCTCAAATATTGTCAAAATAGAATGCAATTTAAGTCAAAATCCAAAGATGGGTTTTGAAGGGACTATGCCAGATAATAGGAATATTCATATGAAAGAATCAGAGGCCAAGAATAGACAAGAAAATTTTGAACAATAATAATATGAAGATTTTCTTATCAAATCTTTTTATAAAGCTATAATAATTAAAATAGCGTATGTGGAGGGACAAAAAAGAAAAGGACCAACACAACAGAACAGAGAGCTCGGCAACAGCCTTCAGGCATTACAATTCAGAGGGGAAAGGAGCCAGCCCTAGTTAAAGGTGCCCACACGGGAAAAGGGACCTTAAATCCTTATCTCACACCATGCACAAAAATTCCACCCGGCTTAATGACCCAGGTATGAAAAAATGAAAACGTCTATTAGAAAGGTTGAGAGAATATCTTTGTCATGAGGGTAGGAAAGGATTTCTTAAACATGACTCAAAGGATGAACTATCCAGAAACAGACCGATAAAATTGATTACATTGCTATTAAAATCCACTATACAATGAAAGATAACATAAAAAGAGCAAAGACAAGCCACCTGCTGGACAAGGATATTCGCAACCATACAACCAATAAACGGTATAAAACATATATAGGATGACTACAAATTAATATGAAAAAGACAAACAAGATATAAAAATAGGCAGGGGGTAGGAACAGACGATTAACAGACAGGGAACATGCTCAGCCTCCCCAGTCTTCAGGGAAATGCAGATTAAAAATAGAATAAGGTGCCATTTCTCACCCTGGAGTTTGGCGAAAATGGAACCGGACAATGCCAGGGAGGTGGGAGCTGGTTTACTCGTGGAGTACAGTTGGGTCATCTGCTTTGACGACACTTGGTTAAGTTGCAGGTGCACTTAACTTTATGACCCAGCAATTCCTCTCCCAAGCATCTCCTAGAGAAACTCGGGGCAC
>PVIY010048070.1:0-17489 GCA_004026745.1 Myrmecophaga tridactyla | reverse complement strand
TACATATTGTAGCCATTAAATTAAATACATTTAAATTCTCTTTTAAACAAATACTCATATAAGATAAAGGAACCAAAGCTAAAGAGATACTCCATTTTTCAACAATATTCTCCTCTCCAAAAAAGTTGTACCCCATTTTCAATAACTCATTTCAAAGAAAAATCTGCTACTATATAAGTGAAAAGAATACAAAACACCTACAATTTTGAAACGTTGGAAACTGACCAGATGCATGAAAAATGATAACAAAATCGTCACAGAAAAAGAGTTCTACCTTTTAGGGTTAATATCTGAACTTGAGAAAATGCAAACTGCTTATAGTGATCTTGATTGAAGTGATAAAACCAAAACTTAGAATTTTGACATCATCCAAAAATAGTCATCTGAACAATGTTATAGGAGGAATATTTTTTCAGAAGACCTGTCTTCCCAGACCCCAAAAAGGAAAACTGGTAAGCAATTTACAGCACAACTCTCTCTTCAAGTGTAATTTATTCTTCATAAATAATGCACATTAATCCAGGAATTTAAAAGCTTCTTCATTTGCAGAATTAACTGAATTGCTTTCCACATTTTAAAATAACCATATGATCAGATGTTGACCGTAACTGTGAAGGTTCTCATAGTTCTCTCTACAAAGAATCACCCCCGAACACCTGACCCCAACTTTTCTCAATTGTCAATATTTTTGTTTTTTAGGAAAAACAAAGGCCCTGACCTCAGAAACTTCAAGTAGTAGCTGATGAGGAAAGATATAAGATCTGATAGGTGCAAAAAATGATTGCACATTTTGTGATACAACGTAAACTCTAATTCTCTATTACAGGTCCATAAAAAGCTTTTACTTAATCGTAAAAAATCACATTATTTGACTTAAGCTTAAGATCAGTGACTAATGTACATTTAAATGAATCAACAGGGATTAGGAAAAAGGGGTATACCCTTGTGTTATTAGTCACAATATACAAACACCTCAAAAAACAAACCTGGGGTTCGGCAAATACATTCGTCATGCTGTTGATTGGACCATACGGGACCCCACTGCCTTCAAAGAGACACAACCACTTGGTGGTCAGCTCTTCCGCAAACCTAGAACAAGCGAAAAAGGATACATTTTTTTACACTCTAAAGACTGTACCAAACCTCTTCCTAAGCAACTGATAATGACAAGTGTACATACTACTTAAGCTTTCTTTATCCCTGTTCTTGATAGAATGTCGTTTGTATGAAATGACTTGAGTGGCATTGTAGCGGGAAACAGCAGTTACCCGAGTCTCATTGCTTGAAAACCCACCATTAGAGATCTAATTCCTTCTGTTCCTCTCCCTAGGAATTCTTACAGGGGGACTCCCTGGAAGAAGAGAGATTATTTGAAAAATGGTATTGAGTTTCAAACGTGGTATTGAGCACTTTACAAATATAGTAATAATAAAAATAATAGTAAGAATAATATCCTCTACAATTTTAAGCATGATGTACCAGTCATTGAAAAAGTGATTAACAGGTCTCAGGTATAGATAGAGTATCAAATGAGAGTAGCCAATGATATACTAAACTATTCCTCAAGACTAAACAAAAAAATGCCTTTGCTATCCAATGCTGATCAAATTTTTAAATGAAATTAATATCACATTTCTCTAGGAATGTATTTAAGGTGAATCATTCATCTGCATATCCCACAGCCATTTAGTTAGTTCCTATATACACCAGGCTCTGATTTTCATCTTCCCTTTTATCTCCAATATGACTGATACAAAGATTTTTCATTATACATTTTTAATACAGTCCAATGGTGTTGACTACTTCTATTTAGTAAACAAATACTTCACTTCTGAATATTATAAACAATTCCTTCCTGGGAATACCAAGATGCAAGGTTAAATGTTTGCTCCTAATCAGTTCTTCACTTTGGCATTTTCTTTTCAATCACTGTTAAAGTCATCTCCTGGCCAAGACTTGTAAGATATAGGTAGATAGACAGAACACCAGAAGGATATATACTGAAAGAATAAAAGAGATACTCTGAACCTGGAACCTTTTCAACCACAGTTGTCAATTATTTAAGTTTTATAAATAGAATGTTACAATGGTTAGTCAGTGAGTTTTTCACCACCAAACTCACCCAAGTGGTCTGAAAGATCTGCAGAGAAAATGCATGTCGATATCTAAACAAATGCATGGGCTGCTTGCTGTTCAACAGAAAATTTGGGGGAATAGCTGAAGTTTTAATCTTTATATAAGCTTTTCACCACTGGACAAAAGAGAGGAATTTATTTAATGTTATGGAAAATGATGGCTGCACTTTGGAAATGAAATGAGGGTATGGGGAGAGAGGCAGAGTCTGGAGCTACAGTTGTGACCACTGTTTGTGTATTTGTATGGGTGTGGGTGTGGAAAGTGTTCAGAAATGCCATAAACTCAATCAGTCAGAGATGGAACATCACTGCATTCCGCAGCTCCCTGAGGATGCATCCATCATTTTCTGCTGAAAATCTATCTCTTGATCTAAATCTGATGTGCAGTCCTTTCCTTTATCTATGCGAAAAAGCTGTAAGCACATGTTTTTATTAACCACAAAAATCCTACTAAAAAAAAAAATGGAAGAGCTGATCTAAACCCTCAGGACAAAAGGATCCAGAAGATAAGACAAGAAGGGCTTCCTTAGGTCCAGTTTAGGGACCCTCAGAGCTAGAACATCCACCGGGAAGTTATTTGCAGACTCCTAAACAATTCAGACTTAATTGTGAACTTACTAAATCCACCCATAAACTTAATTCTAGATTTTTGTTGAATTTAGTTGATGCCAAACATTGTACTGTTAATGAGAGAGCATGATTTAAGTAGAAAAAACTGCTGCTTAAGGATGGACTTGAGCTTAAATCTCCTAACAACAAAACTGAACTTTAAAAGATTCTGGCAAAGGAGGTAGGAGGAGTTGGGAATGCTATAACATTAGTAATACCTAAATGTTGGACATTAAATCAAGTGTTCAGTTTATATTTGTCAATTTTATTCTCACAATCACACTATAAGGTATTATCTTCTCTGAAATTCATATAATTTTTAAAGCCACATTTGAACCTACTGTGTAGATTATATATGGATCACAGTTAGCTAGAAAAAAGCGTTTGTGAAACTATACATCTTTTGCACAAATATGCTTCTTCCTTCCATCCTATATACTTCAATATATTTCTATATATATTCATAGTCACTCATTGATTCCTGATGTCTTCATCAAGAGTTTGTTTTGTGCCAATCATAGAGATTGCAACAATAAATAAATCACAGTCCCTGCTTTGATGTAAGTCCAATGGAGAGCACAGTTTTGGAAACAAATGAATTATATATCACGAAGCTATAAGAAAGATATGAATGAACTGCTTACAGTTGAAGCACCAAAAAGGAAGACCTGGTCTCTGCATGAGGACTCAGTACAAGTTTCAGAAAGGAGTAGATATTTGAGTCAGGTGTTGAAGGAGTAAGAATTTTCCACGTGAAAGATGAGAGAAAGGTTCTTCCAGAAAGAGAGAGCAATGTGTGCAATGACCTGGTCTTACGAGAATCTGAAATCTCCTGTGTCCCAACAGGAAGGAGATGAAACAGGGAGTGATGTTAAAACCAAAATGAGAGCACAAAACACCTTGTCTGCTATGCTTAGGAGATTTGATTTCTAGAGGCAACAAGAAAGCAAGAGAGGACATTAAGGAGAGGACTGACAATCAGATATCTTATCTAAAAGATAACTCTGATATAGGGAAAGGAATAATGTAGAGGAGACAAAGGAACTAAACAGAAGGCAACATTCCCTCTCTCTCTCTCATGCATCAATTTCTTCCATCCTACTGTCAATTATAAATTAGTTCCCATTTGAAAAAAAAAGCTTGATAGCCTTTCCCCTTTTAGTTACTATCCTATTTATCTGTTTCCATTCCATCACTACAGCTTGAGTCTATGATATCTGGCTTGGTGATCAACACCTTGTCTTATCAGATCTCCAAAGTCTACAATGACCACATGTCAAATCCAATATTCTTTTCATAGTTCTCATCTTACCTACTAGCTAATGCAGTATGTGATACTTTTGACTACTCTGTCTATAGGTTCTGTGTCATCACACTTCCTTGGCTTTCTTCATACATGTTTGGCTATTTCTGTTTCTTTCATTAATTCTTCTGCCTTTATCTTCCAGTCTCAAGATTCTTTGTTTTTTCTTTTACTCTCCTAAGTAATCATGTTGTCTCCATACAGATGACATCCAAATCCACATCTCCAGCTCTGTTCTTTCACCAGTTCCCATTTTCTAATTACCACTGATATTCTCTATCAACACTATAAATACAATATGCCCACAGATTATAATGAGTTCCACTCCTCTATAAACCTGGTATTCTTCCCTTACCTGAGCTCACATGCTTGACTAAATCCGGACTCCCTTCTTTTCATTATTTCTTTTAACTTACATATACATATCTTATAGAATTGACTTATCAGTGGTAAGGTTTTTTTTCCCCTTTCAATGCTCCCTAATTCAGGCTCTTGACTCTCACATTTGGTCTAAGGCACTGGTCAATAAAAAATTTCTTGCCTCCAATTTTCTCCTTTCCATCAGATCACCAATTTTAGATATGTCTCAAATCTGTCCAGTGGTCTCCCTCTCTAGGGTCACTGCCTTCTCTCACACTAGTTAAATGGCCTGCTCCTTGACTGTTATACCCTCAGAATTTGTAACACATTTGGCACTGAATGAATGAATATATTACTATTTAGGAAGAATAAGAGCATCTCAACCACAGTAGCTTGAATTAGTGTGGTGGATCATTTTCTCCTAAAACCTCGCTGAGACTGTTTAGTTAGATATTGAGGCTGGAAGAAGGTTGATAATTTTAGACCCTTAGGGAGTCTAGAGAGGTTTAAATGGAATATCACAGCATCTCCTCTTCTTCCTTTTTCTTCTACATTGGTCCCTAGGTTTTGTATATAAATATGTCTTTGGAAAACTAAATTTCAAGTTCCCAACTACTAACTCACAAACAAATGCTTAAAACATGATGTTTCAATTTAGACAATGCCTTTGCTATCCAATAAATCATAAGCTCTCAGGAATTGAAAGGACCTTAAAAATCATCCATTGTTTTTTAAACCCTGCAAAATCATCATCTACGTCTATTGAAATTATTTCTAGTAGTAGGGACCTAGCTGGTAGCCAGTTTTCAGAAAGGATTCAAACACAGGAAGTGTGCTACAATAGAAAAGCCATGAGCTTTGGATAGATTTGGGTTTGAGCCACAGTACAATGAACTCCTTTTTGTATGGCCTCAATAAAAATAGCAGTTAATAATATTGACAAATTTTTAATCAAAGCAACCATTTATTAAGCACTGACCAAGTGCAAGCCACACTACACTAATGAGTTTACATACATTGTCTAATTTAATCCTCACAATAATACTAGGAGATTCTATTATACTCCCTCTACAGATGAGAAACTAAGGTTTGGGGAGTTAAGTAACCTTCTTGGTTCACATGAACCTTATGTAGCAAAGCTGAAACTCCACTCTGGGTAGAAAGCCCATTTTTTAATCATGACTTTCTACTGCTTGTCTCTAGGCAGAGTAAAGTCCAAAAGCAAACCAGACAGAGCTCTGTGGGTTCTGAGGACCAGTCCTACTGAGTCCAGCATCTCGGTGCCTCTGTTAGCTAAAGGATTTTTAAGTTCCAGATGCTTTAAGAAACTTTGCATATATTATTTTCTAGTCCATAGTTTATACCAGGGTTCACTGTATATTGTATACTTCTATGTGCATTTTTAAAATATATTTTATTATAGTAAAATATACACAACCTAAAATTTCCCCTTTTAATCGCATTCAAATGCATAATTCATTGGTATTATATTCACCATGCTGTGCTATCATAGCCACCCTCTATTACCAAAACTTCTGCATCACCCCAAAGTGAAACTCTGTACCAATTAAGCATTAAATTCCCTTGACCTATACCCACTCCCACCCCCCTTAACCTGTATTCTAGTCTAGACTCTACAAATTTGCTTATTCTAATGATTTCATATCAATATTTGTCCTTTTGTGCCTGGTTTGTTTCACACAACATGATGCCTTCAAGGTTCAGAACTTCATTCCTTTTTACAGTTGAATAATACGACATTGTACGTATATACATTTTGTTTATCCATTCATCTGTTGATGGATATTTGAGCAGCTTTCATCTTTGGCAATTTTCAATAATGCTGCTATGAATGTCAGTGTGCAAATATTTGTTCTAGTCCCTGCTTTCAAATCTTTTAAGTATATACTTAGAAGAGGAATTGTCATATCATTAATAATTTTATATATATCTTTCTGAAGAACCACTAAACTGTTTTCCATAATGGATGCACCATTTTAAAACCTACCAACAATGAATGCATGTTCCTATTGGTTCACATCCTCTCCCCAACACTTGTTATTTTCCTTTTTTAAATAGAAACCATTATAATGGCTGTGAAATGGTATCTCATTGTGGATTTTGATGGGTATCTCCCTAACGGCTAATGCTGTTAAGCATCTTCTCATGTGCTTTTAGGAGAATAAAGTCTTTTCCCCATTCTTAAATTCAGATTTAAACAAACATTCAGATTGTTTGTCTTTTTGTAGTGGCATTATAGGATTTCTTTATATATTCTGAATATTAAACCCTTATCTGATATGTGGTTTCCAAGTATTTTCTCTCATTCCGTAGGCTTTATACTTTCATGACAAAGTCCTTAGATGCAAAATAACTTTTTTTAAATTTTGAAGTGTGTATCTATTTTCATCTATTTTTTCTTGGTTGTTCATGATTTGGGTGTAAAATCTAAGAAACTGTTGCCTAACACAAGGTCCTAAAGATGCTTCCTCATGTTTTCTTCTAGGAGTTGTATAGTTCTGGCTCTTATATTTATGTTTTGATGTATTTTGAGATAATTTTTATATATGGTGTAAGGTAAAGGTCCACCTTCATTCTCTTCATTTTTTTTAACTTTTTTTTTTGTATAACATATACACAAAGCAAAGGGGAAAAAAGCAATGGTTTTTAAAGCACTCTTCAACAAGTAGTTACAGGTCAGATCCTAGAGTTTGTCATGGGCTACCATATGGTCCTCTAAGATTTTCCTTCTAGTTCCTCCAGAATATAGGAGCCTAGAAGGTATAAATATTTCTTTATCAACACAATCAACTATTTTTGTGAAAAATAACATATATACAAAAAAGCAATAAATTTCAAAGCACAGTACAATAGGTTTCTGAGTTTGGTATGGGTTACAATTCCACAATTTTAGGTTTTTACTTCTAACTGCTCTAAGATACTGGAGACTAAAAGAAACATCCTCAGCCTTTTGCATATAGACATACAGTCTTCCCAGAACCAGTTGTTGAAGAGACAATTTTTTTCCAATTGAGTGGACTTAGCACTTGTCAAAAAACAATTAGCCATGGGTAGTAAGGGTTTATTTCTGAATTCTCAACTTGATTCTATTGTTTAATGTGTCTGTCCTTGTGCCAGACCCATGCTGTTTTGATTACTGTAGTTTTGCAATAAATTTCAAAAATGGGAAGTGTGAATCCTCTGACTTCATTCTTCTTTTTCAAAATGGTTTTTGCTATTTGAGGCCCTTTGCCCTTCCATATAAATCTGATTATTAGCTTTTCCATTTCTGCAAAGAAGGCTTTTAGAATTTTGATTGGTATTGCACTGACCTTGTAAACCACTTTGGGTAGAATTGACATCTTAATATTTAGTCTTCCAATCCATGTTGTGTGTTCTTACTTCACATTCTACACATAATTCAAATGTTTACATTTGGATCATTCATTTTATCTGCTGGGCAATTCTTATGGGAATATTCCATAATTTCTTTATGTCTTCTCCTACTAATTGTCCATTGATTTAACTTTCTCACTATTACACACAATGCCTCAATGGAACATTTTCATGCCTTTGTTCTTATGGGATTGATTCCCTAGGGTAAATATAGAGAAGTGGGCAATGCTGAGTCCTAAGGCAGGCACATTTTTAGCTTTATTAGATGTTGCCAAATTGCTCTCCAAATTCCTTTGTGCCAAGTTTGACTTCTACCATGCTCCACTTCTCATCAACTGTTGCTACTGTCAGATTTTTAAGTGTTTGTCAAATTGACAGGGGTAGATGATATTTCTTAGTTATTTTAAATTGAGTTGCATTTCCTAAAATAGCAGATATTAAGCAACATTTCATAAATGTAAAGGACATTAGTTTTATTATTTCTTTCATTTGTGTTTTTCCTCTTCATGTCCTTTGCCCATTTTTCAGTCAGACTATTCGTCTTTTCTTACTGATTTTTAGGAATCTTTGTATAGTTCAGACACAAATCCTTCATCAGTTACATGCATTTCAAATCGTTTCTCTAGACTATGGCTTGTGACTTGTATTTTAACTTTATTTACTTTTTCATGCAGATGTTATTAATCTTAATGATCGGAAACAAATTATGATTCTTGTCCTTTAAGGTTTTGGACTCGTCATATTGGTTTAAGAAGTATCACCTAGTTTATAAACTGGTTAGGTGTTTAGAACTGTGCCTGGTAAAAGTAAGTGTTATGTAAGTGCTTATTAAATTCATAAAACAACACTAATATTTGTAGAAAGAGGAGACAAATTCTTGGGAGAGAAGGAAGACTGAATGGAATAGAAGTTTTTACAAACAAAGACCTGGTATAGGGCTGTGTTCCATAAATGTATTGCCTATAGGAAATGTCTCTTTGGACAAATCTGAATAATCCCAAATGAAACCAATGGGATTCCTTAAACTCAGGGCTGGAGCCTGCAATTCAGTAACTATAAACAGACCTGTGACACTTCTGTAACCCACAGAGAAACAGCTGGAATTTGTTGGTCGATGTTTCTACCATAAACAGAATCACAGACTTAATATTTCCTGTAATTTCCTCAGACTTTATTTCCTCTTAGGAATTTATCTCCCTATATTACTGATAAAACACAGTTAAACTTATCTTTTCTCCCTCCCCCTAGTATTCACTCACACACTCCTTTTCCTGCATGTCAATTTAGAGCCCACACGAAAGCGTGAATAAGAGTTCCACCCAAGGAATCCAGTCTCTGCCTTCTATCTCACGGTCACTCAGGACTTACCACACAGCGTCCTCTTAAACACAGCACGACGCAGAGTTGAGTAGAGAATGTGTCTTAAGACTCACACCAATTATTAGGCATGCTATCAGCTCTGGCCTATTCTAACTATGCTTCACAGTTTAGATACAAATATTTTGTACAGATTTTAAATGAAGTGCAGATCATGTATTGTAATAGCTTGGCTTGACCAGTATTGCTGTGGCAATACTGTCCATAAAGAGGCATCATTGCAAATGTGGTATGTCATTCTTGGCAGAACAATCACTGAAGTCCAGAGATACCTCATACCAGGAGCTGCTCATATTAAAAATTTTAATTAGCTTCTTGAATTCAGATCTCCTTGTAAAGAACTTCTCACAAAGCAATACACAATTACTGCAGATAATGTTGGTTTAGTATATCCTCCAGTCTTTTTGTCAGAATATATATTCAAACACATTAGGATGAGATTTCACTGTTTTGTAAGTGGCGGGTTTTTTTTTTTGTTTTTTTTTTTTTTTGGCTTGGGCAGGCTCCAGGAATCGAACCCAGGTCTTCGGCATGGCAGGCAAGAATTCTGCCACTGAGCCACTGTAAGTAGCATTTTAAATTTAGCAATCGTTATGTCCTTATAAGGAAATATTCACCTACTATGACATTGTAATGGCTGGAAATTATACAATATGAGGATCTACCATGAAGTACTCAAACATACTCCTATGCTTGGATATTTATGTTTTATTTTCCTAAGGTTTGTGAATACTGCTTCAGTAAATATCCTTGTAGCTAAATCTCTGTACATGACCTAATTCCCCATGATTCATCCCTAGAAATGGAAATTTTTTAAATGTGTGCATGTATAAATATATATACACATATATATTTTTGGCATGGGTGGGCACCGGGAATCAAACCTGAGTCTGGCGAGAACTCTGCCACTGTGCCACCATTGCCCACCCTAAACATACATAATTTTAAAACTTCTTTGTATTCACTCATTCCACAAGTATTTATTGAATTCCTACTACATGATAAGCACTGTCCCAGATTATAGCAGTGAACAAAACAAACAAAAATTCCCAATCTTCATGGAGCTTGCCTGGGGAGATAAATTAGTAAATCTATATTATTGATAGAGATACTATAGAGACAAAGGAAGTAGAAAGGAAAGACAGTTCCTATGAGGGGTTGTACTTTTTCATAGGATAACCTAAGAAGATCTCAGTGAAAACAATAAATGTCAAATGCTTGAACACTATAAATAAGTTCCAGTTTCTCTAACTCTTCACTGACACTGAATATTATCATTTTTATAATTTTCTTTCATTTTAATCAATCTTATAGATTAAAAAAGAAACAAAAAATAGCATCTCAGTGATTACTAAAGCTTTTTAGTCATAGCATATTTTGTTTTACAAAGTGCTTGATACCCTTTCAACAATTTTCTATTGGGTTTTCCTTATTTATTATTAATGTATAAAAGATCATTTGTATTAAGAATATTAGACTAGTTTTGTATTTAGCTTGAAATTTTATTTATAGTGGATTTTATTTTCAAAAAATCTTATTCTATCGCATTACACTGTTTATTCATGTTTTATACTAATTTTAACATATTCTGTCACCCACCCCATTCTCTAGCCCTTGCTGCAAGGCCCTGTTTGGATTTTATTGGAACCCTTTAATACACAAATCAATGCAAGTAAAACTGACAGACTAACAATATGAATTCTTCCCATTGGGGAAAGTGGTAATGTCTTATGTCCTATTAATTTTTTTTAATGTTCCTAAGTAAAGTTATACAGTGTATCCTAGATAGTTCTTAAGTTTATTTGAATGCATTTTATATTTTATCACCATTGTGAATACGACTTTTCCTTTTAATGTTTTTGGCATTGCTGTTACAAAGGAAAGCTATTGATTTTTGTAATATATTGGAATTAAATTAATTCCATTAGGAGTTTGAAAATTAAATAATATAGAGTCATCGCAGTGATAGAAGGTATGTTTGCTTTAACTCTGATTCTGTAGGGGAGGCTATGAATCCTCTGAATCCTTGAGTAGAGTCATTTCCCAATATTACATCTAGTAGTGGGCTATTGGTTTCAGAGAGATAATATTTATTATATTAATGAAGTAGGAATTTATTCCTAATTTCCAGAAGTTTTTGGTTTATTTTACTAATCAGGACTGGATGCTGAGTTTGGTAGCATTTCTGACATCCTGGGCTGTATGATCAGTAAAGATGGGGGATTTTCTTGGTTGATTACCAACTGATTGCCAGTTCCTCAAGCCAGATGGTGCCTGGTATATATTCAAGGTTCAATAAATATTTTTTGAATGAATATTGAGTGAATAAGATTTTCCTCCTCTAATAACAAGATTAATTATTATCATAGATGTTCAATATTGTTTTCCTGGAATAAACCCATTTATTCTTTTGAATAAATATAAGTATAAATATAATTCTATATAGAGAGCTCTTGTGTCTATATATTCATAAGTACAATTGGTATAAAGTATTTCTTATTTGCTATGTAATTGTATATTTTGACAATGTGTGTCACCTTTGTAAAATCATTCCAGGGACTTTCCTTCTACAAAGGAATATTGTTTATTAATTATAATGGGGAAAAGCTTCCTATAACTGACATCCTTTGGGAGAGGAAAAGGTTGCTTTTTGATATATTTCTCATTTGCTATTAATTAAGGTAGGTTTATTCTATATGTGATTGACATTTTCCTACCAAAAATTCCATTTAAATATATTATACTGTGTTCTTTAAAAATTCTGTAATCTTCTGAATCCCATTAGATTCACTTCATCATTCCTCAGGAGTTTTTCTACTGTCCCTTTTCTCTTGATTAGATTTATCAGAAACTTGCTTATTTTATTGGGTTTTTGAGAGTTCACCCTTGTATCTGTTTTCTAATTCATTGATTCCTGCTTTTAACTTATGTAGTCCCTCAATCTTGCTTTCTTCAGGTTTGCTTTGATTTTATTTTTCTAACATGCTAAGTTAAATTCCTTGTTCATTTACTTTTACTCTCTGTGATAAAACATAGGGAACAATATATTTTCCTCTGAATCTAGCTTTGGATGCATAATGTGCATGCTGGTATGTAGTACTACTGTTATTTTCTATTTTTTATTTCTTAGATTTATATCAGGAAAGTAGGTTAATATATACAGCTGTCAATCCAGTCCCTAATTTTTAGTAACTTTTTACCAACTTCTAGTCTCCTGAAGTAGCTAAACCTACCCAGTCCTTCTGCTTGATTCTCTGGTATTCTAAGACAAGATAGTTGCTATCTTGGAATGCCTTAGCCTCAGGAGAGTCTGACATTAGGTCATGTTTCAATCTTAGTTTGTATTGATGTCTTGAGTTTTACTTTTTCTCATGTCTTCATGGGCATTTTAAGATTTTAAGTTATTTTATTTTTGAATTATTTATTAATTTACTATAGTGAAATACTTCAAGACAAACACGCTTGGTCTTGACACCTAAGTTAAAAATAAAATTTACCAAGTAAGAACCAAGATGCTGGCTTAGCAAGGTGTGGGATTTAGTTTATCCTCCAGAGCAGCTAATAAATAGCCAGAAACAGTATAGAACAACTGTTGGGGCCACGTCAGTGCCAGACACACAGCATACCCTACTCTGGACCAGCTGGACTGGCTGCGAGCCCCCCTAGAACCATGTCCCCCAAGCCATGGCGGCCGGTGCCCCTCCCCCACAGGCTGCTTCCCAGAGGGGAAAGGAAAGGAACTTTACCAGCAGCAGGGGCTGAGCACAACCAAACGCCAATTGTAGAATTAATTAACAAATTCTGACTACTATAAATAGGCCCCCAGGTCAGCTGAACCTTGAGTAAAAGCGGAGGTCGCTGGTTTTTGTCCTGGCAGCATGCTGACAGAAAAAGGTCTGGACCCTGCAGGAAAGGAGGGGGCCCATAGGACCTGGAGATACACAGAGCAACGTACCAACTTAAGCTCTTGGCTGGCAAACCTGAGGAACAGGGTCCTGCTCTGAAAAGGATTTTTCTTTTTCTCTTTTGTGGCTGTGTTTCTATGGATTGATTACTCTTTGGATACAGCTGCAAGGCTTCTCGGGCTCCACTGCTCCAGATATAGGCAGAAACAGGCTTGTTTGAGAGCTTGTCTTGAGCCTGTGCCCTCCCCAGGAGAGGGGTGGGGCCCAGCTCAGGTGGACTCCCTGCCTCAAGGAATTCAGACCCCAGGGTCTGGAAAAGGGAAGCGATTAAAGCCAGCCTACAACCTGTCCTCATCTCCACCACACCCCCAGCAGGGAGAGTCTGCTGAAGTTAATGGTACCGCATCACCTTATGCTGGTGGGACCAGCAGGCAGACAAGCACCACATACTGGGCAGGATTGGAAAAACACAGAGTCTAGAGACTTCATAGGAAAACCTTTTAATCTGCTGGGTCTCGCCCTCAGAGAAAACTGACGCAGATGACTCTTTCCTCCTGAGAGGAGACCAGTTTGGTCTGGGAAAATCTGACTGGGGTCTATAATACCTAAGTAGATCCTCCTAAGGGGTAGGGGAAAGGCACCATACAGGCAGGGCAAGAAACAAAAAAGAACAAGAACTGAAAAATTCTGATCTGTTAAACAAAACCTAAGCCAGAGGACTAGAATAAGCTGAACTGAATGTCAAAAAACAGATAGACAACAAGGCCATCCAGCAAGAAAATCCTAGGAAAAAAGAAGTGAAAACAATCTCCAGAATAAAATAATTAAGGTAATTCAATGCCCAGATGCCAGCAAAAAATAATGAATCACACTAGGAAAATTGAAGAAATGGCCCAGTCAAAGGAACACATCAACAATTCAAATGAGATACAGGAGTTGAAACAATTAGTTCACAATGTTCGAACAGACATGGAAAACCTCATCAAAAATCAAATCAATGAATTGAGGGAGGATATAAAGAAGGCAAGGAATGAACAAAAAGAAGAAACTGAAAATCTGGAAAAACAAATCACAGAGCTTATGGGAAAGAACTAGTAGAAGAGATGAAAACAATGGAAACCTACAATGTCACATTTCAAGATGCAGACAATAGGATTAGTGAACGGGAGGATGAGACATCTGAAATTTGACAAGCAAAAGAAAATATAGGGAAAGGAATGGAAAAATATGAGCAGGGACTCAGGGAATTGAATGATAGCATGAAGCGCATGAATATATGTGTTGTGGGTGTCCCAGAAGGGGAAAAGGGGGAGAAAAACTAATGGAGGAAATTATCACTGAAAATTTCCCAACTCTTATGAAAGACTTAAAATTACAGACCCAAGAAGTGCAATGTACCCCAAAGAGAATAGATAGAAATAGATGTACTCCAAGACACTTACTAATCAGAATGTCAGATGCCAAAGAGAAAGAGAGAATCTTGAAAGCAGCAAGAGAAAAACAATCCATCACATACAAGGGAAGCCCAATAAGACTATGCATAGATTTCTCAGCAGAAACCACGGAGACGAGAAGACAGTGGGATGATATATTTAAGATACTAAAAGAAGAAAACTGCCAACCAAGAATTCTATATCCAGCAAAACTGTCCTTCAAAAATGAGGGGGAAATTAAAACACTTGCAGACAAAAATTCAGTGACAGAATTTGTAACCAAGAGATTGGCTCTGCAAGAAATACAAAAGGGAGCACTAGAGACAGATAGGAAAAGACAGGAGAGAGAGAGGTGTGGAGAAGAGTGTAGAAATGAAGACTATCAGTAAAGGTAAAAAGAAGAAAAATTAGATGTGACATATAAATCCAAAAGGCAATACAGTAGAAGAAAGTACTGTCCGTACAGTAATAACATTAAATGTTAATGGATTAAACTCCCCAATCAAAAGACACAGACTGGCAGAATGGATTAAAAAACAACCCAACTATATGCTGTCTATAGGAAACGCATCTTAGACCCGAGGATAAACACAGGTTGAAAGTGAAAGGTTGGGAAAAGATATTCCATGCAAATAACAATCAGAAAAGAACAGGAGTCGATATACTAATATCCAACAAATTAGACTTCAAAAGTAAAATAGGTAAAAGAGATGAAGAAGGACACTGTATTAACAAAAGGAACAATTCAACAAGAAGATATAACAAACTTAAATATTTATGCACTGAATGCTCCAAAATACATGAGAGAAACACTGAAAAGAGAAATAGACACAACTACCATAATAGTTGGAGACTTCAATTCCCCACTCTCATCAATGGACAGAACATCTAGACAGAGAATCAATAAAGAAACAGAGAATTTGAATAATACAATAAATGAGCTAGACTTAACAGACATATATAGAACATTATACCCCACAACAGCAGGATACACCTTTTTCTCAAGTGCTCATGGATCATTCTCAAGGATAGACCACATGCTGAGTCACAAAGCAAGTCTCAATAAATTTAAAAAGACTGAAATCATACAGAACACTTTCTCAGATCATAAAGGAATGAAGTTGGAAATCAATAATAGGCAGAATCCCAGAACATTCACAAATATATGGAGGCTCAACAATACACTCTTAAACAATCAGTGGGTCAAGGAAGAAATTACAAGAGAAATCAGTAAATATCTTGAGGCAAATGAAAATGAAAACACAACATATCAAAATTTATGGTATCGGGCGGCTGCCGTGGCTCAGCAGGCAGAGCTCCGACCTGCCGTGCTGGAGGTCTGGAGTTCAATCCCTGGTGCCTCCTGCCCATATGCAAATTAAAAAAAAAAATTTATGGTATGCAGCAAAGGCAGTGCTAAGAGAGAAATTTATTGCCTTAAATGCCTATATCAAAAAAGAAGAAAGAGCAAAAATCGAGGAATTAACTGTCCACTTGGAAGAACTAGAGAAAGAACAGCAAATTAACCCCAAAGCAAGCAAAAGGAAAGAAATAATGAAGGTTAGAGCAGAAATAATGAAATTGAGAACATGAGAACAATCCAGAAAATAACAAAACCAGAAGTTGGTTCTATGAGAAAATCAATAAGATTGATTGACCCCTTAGGAAGGTTGACAAAAAGAAGAAGAGAGAGGATGTAAATAAATAAAATGAGAAATGGAAGAGGAGACATAACTATTGATCCCACAGAATTTCAGGAAGTAATGAGAGGATACTATGAACAACTTTATGCTAATAAATTAGACAATGTAGATGAAATGGACAACTTCCTAGAAAAGCATAAACAACCAACATTGACTGAAAAAGAAATAGACGACCTCAACAAACCAATCACAAGTAAAGAAATTGAATTAGTCATTAAGAAGCTACCAAAAAAGAAAAGTCCAGGACCAGATGGTTTCATGTGTGAATTCCAGAAAGAAAGAATTAGTACCAATCCTGCTCAAACTCTTCAAAACAACTGAAGAGGAGGGAAAGCTACCTAACTCATTCTTTGAAGCCAACATCACCCTCATACCAAAACCAAAGATATTACAAGAAAAGAAAACTACAGGCCAATCTCTCAAATGAATATAGATGCAAAAATCCTCAACAAAATTCCTGCAAGTCGAATCCAGCAGCACATTAAAAAAATTATACAGCATGACCAAGTAGGATTCATCCCAGGTATGCAAGAATGGTTCAACATAAGAAAATCAATTAATGTAACACACCATATCAACAAATCAAAGCAGAAAAACCACATGATCATCTGGATTGATGCAGAAAAGGCAACTGACAAAATTCAACATCCTTTCTTGTTGAAAACACTTCCAAGGATAGGAATAGAAGGGAACTTCCTCAACATAATAAAGGGAATATATGAAAGGCCCAAAGCTAACATCATCCTCAATGGGGAAACACTGAAAACTTTCCACCTAAGATCAGGAACAAGACAAGGATGTCCACTATCACCACTGTTATTCAACATTGTGTTGGAAGTTCTAGCCAGAGTAATTAGACAGGAAAAAGAAATACAAGGCATCAGAATTGGAAAGGAAGAAGTAAAACTCTCACTGTTTGCAGATGACATGATACTACATGTCGAAAACCCTGAAAAATCTACAGCAAAACTAGTAGAGCTAATAAATGAGTATAGCAAAGTGGCAGGTTACAAGATCAACACTCAAAAATCTGTAGTGTTTCTATACTGTAGTAATGAACAATTTGAGGGGGAAATCAAGAAAAAAATTGCATTTACAATTGCAATGAAAAGAATAAAATATTTAGGAATAAGTTTAACTAAAGATACAAAAGACCTATACAAAGAAAAGTACAAGAAATTGTCAAAAGAAATCACAGAAGACCTAAATAAATGGAAGAGCATACCGTGTTCATGGATTGGAAGACAAAATATAGTTAAGATGTCAAT
>PVIY010048069.1:0-17648 GCA_004026745.1 Myrmecophaga tridactyla | reverse complement strand
CCACATGCTCTCCCCCAAGCTGCAGATCTTTTCTAAAGTGTGCATTGAAACTCTTGATGTAATTTTTCAAAGGAGCTTGTTATATGTTTATCTACCAGGTGGTAGGTTTGTTGAAAGCAGGGATTGCATCAGCTCTGCTCACCTCTGCATCCGCAGCACCTGACACAGTGCTTGGCACAAAGCAGGCAAGCAATATTCATTTGTCAGAACAACCTGGGAATGGTATGCACTGCAGGTCATTTAGGAACAAAAGGATAAAAACGGGGTGTTCTTATTCAACCAGCAAATACGGTGTTTCACCTTGAATCATTATTCCCTTTGACTGGAAAATGTGGCTGAACAGTAGAAAAAAAAAAAAACAGATAATGTGAAATTGAGTATTTTTAGGGCATGTTTGAATGGCTTATCATCGTGCAGCCCAATAAGACAATTGAAGATTGAAAGCTGCAGGTCACAAAAGCAGGACCATCCCTATTTTTCCTGTGCTTTTACAGGAAGTGCATTTTACAGAAAAGTCAGAGAGGAACTGGGGAAACAGAGCTCTGAGCTGATGAAATCACGGCAGGCTGACGAGGGGACTCGGGCCACCTCCGAGTCCCAGAGCGCTGCTCCCCCAGGACCTGAAGCCGCTGACCCAGCCTGCCGCGGGGATCTGGGGAGGGGGGCCATGCTGACCGCACCACAGGCCAGAGTTTAGGATGGTAAGAGTTTCTAATTCTTTGATTTCTGGCAATAGTTTGACTGTTTGACTCTAAAACCAGTTTGATTTCCTTTCTCCTTGGTAATTAGAAAAGGTATCTGGAATGCTATATCTTTCATGCTTTCAAAGCCACAAAAAGTTTACTCTTGAAACTTTCCCTGAGGTCTTCTCCAAATCATCACTAAAGTACAGGCGAATTTGATCATGCCAGGGATTTGCTTGGCGTAAATGTGTGCCGGGGTCTAGGGAGCTAGTCGAAAACTGCAAGCTAGCACTGTTGGTGGCGTCCTCTCGTTGTTGCAGTGGCACAAAGCCCTCGCCCAAATAAATATATGCGAACTGAAGATGAGTCAGGGCAGTGAGAGTGGACATTTGCCTCGGTCGCTCTGTAGATTGGGCTGTGGCATGAGAATTCCAGCGGCCATGTGAAGTTGGAGATAGGGGCTCTGCAGCACTCTGGGGACGGGCTTCCGTTAAGAATTGCGGACATTCTGAAAGCGCTGCGGGTATTTTTAGATGAGGCTTGTCCCTACAAATGAGGAAGTCTGGCAGATGGCTCTTCCGGCTGGATTATTATTTATTTACTTTTTTTTTTCCAGCTTTCTGCCAACCTAGTTTGGGGAAAGCGCTGGCAAGCCTTCTGTCTCAGGACAATGGGGGGAAAAGCCATTCTGAAAAGCCCGGGGCAGCAGCTGCGGGGCTGAGTGTCAGTGCTGTGGGACGGGCCTGAGGGCTGCAGCCCCGGCCCCTGTGACTGTGTCTGCCCGACGGTGGGAGGCAGGGAAGGAAGTCTGAGCAACCGCAGGTCATTTATCACATCGCGTGAGAGAAGACATCTGTGGGAGCCATGCTCTCGCTCTAGCTGATAAGAAGGTTGCTCACCCAAGGAAGAAAACCCATTGAAGCCACATCCTTAGGTTGTGTGACGTCAGGTTTCATTTTATAGATGACTTGCTCCAGTTTCATTAAACAACGTATTGTTAATGATGGAAAAATGCCATTCTTACTAAAAATAGTAAGAATAGTCTTGCTTGGGGTGTGCTGAGTTGTTGGAATAATTGTCGCTTAGCTTTACTTCTGAAAGGACAAGCCGTTAGGGCTCAGGAAAAGTCATCTTTGAACTATTAAGGAATTTCCACGGATCCTTCAAAGGTTTGTTGCACACACAAACTAAAAATACAAGAACCACCTCATTGTATGTCTTTGTTCTGACAGCAAGTTCCCCTTTGCTTTACAATGTGATATGGTCGTTTTTTTTAATTAAAGTGGTGATTTTCTAAGAGTGCCAATTATACAGGTTTCAGGATGGAAGGTTTTGGATGTAGTTCGACCCTAAGAGAAAGGGTCACCCAATTGCGTATTAGAATGCGTGTTTCTTCTCACACCTGAGCTGCAAGGGACTTGGGCTTCTTGAACTTTCCCAGTAGATAAAAAGCACCAGTAATATCCCCAGAAGCCATGAAAATTCCTATTGGGGCTGGATTCTAAGACTTATCAAGGTCTGCTTTTGGAGGGCTTCCCTGCCCACCCTACCTCCTCCGCCTCACACACACACCCTTGTTGAGAGTTTGTTCTGCAAACACAGGAGTACTCTGATTTTTGTTTGCATCCAGTTGCCTTCAGCTGGCTTCTCACTCTAATGCCTAGATTCAGAAGTCTTAACTCCCAGAGTCTCCAAAGAGTTCTTGGGTCTGAGTAGCTCCTTTTTCCCTCCACGCGGCTATTTTGGGGTGGAACCAGCCCTCAGCCCTCCTTGAGCCTGCTTGTCCCCACCTTGGGGCCTGATGGAAATTGCCTCATGTGTTCCATGTCTTCCAAGAATCATTAACCGTCAATCAAGGCGGACATTCCTGGGCTCACTCAGGCCCCCAGGTCATTTTCTTTCCTATCAGAAATGTTCATTTTCAATTTATAAAATATTTCAAGCATATCATGAACTTGACATTCATGTCTTTTTGAGATTTTTCAAATATTAACATTTTTAATACTCTTACTTTAGAATTTTTTAAATAAAATATTGCAAATGCAGTGCACACCTCCTTTCCAATTCCCATTCTTCTCAGAGCAGTCACTGTCTTGGAAGTGATAAGTATCGCTTCTGTCTTACTAAATACATGTGTGTCTAAAAAGTTTATAGTGTTGTACGTGATTTAAAATATATAAGTAATATCATACTGTACTGGAGACTTTGGCAAACTCCTTTTAATGACATTTTGTTTTTTAGATTTTTTTCATTTGGATTGCTTACTATGTATACACACACACACACACACACACGTGTATATGTATGTATATAATTTGTTATTACATATATATATACTGTGAACCCCTATGTCATGCATGAGAATTTCTCTAGACCTGCACTGTATAGTATGGTAGTTCCCAGCTTGAAATGTGGCTAGTCTGTGATGTGCTGTAAATAAAAAACAAGAGATTTTGAAGACAGTATTAGAAAAAGACTTGTAAAATATCTCGTTTGTAATTTTTATATTGATTTTATGTTGAGATGATAATATTTTGGATAAAAATATTTTAAAATTAATTTCACCCACTCCTTTTAACTTTTTTTTTTAATGTAGCTATTAGAAAATTTAAAAATAGATTTCTACTGGACACCATTGTTCCAGAGCAGGCATCAGCAACCTGCCCACAGGCAGGCCACCTGTTTTGTTTTGTTTTGTTTTTCGGTTAAGAAAAACTTTTTATAACATATTGTTAAAGGTAGAGCAACAATCCACATTATTTTATCATAAAGAAAACTAAACTCCAGTTTTGTATGACTACACAGTTTGATGCAGAAGCTCTTTAAAAGTAGTATAAACAAGCCTGTAAAATTTTAGTTGGCATTGACTACAGCAAATAAAGTTCACTTTATAACTTTACATATCCACTCGAGTGTTGCCTTACACATTAAACAGAGCCATTTTACCTTGGGACAAAACCACACACCCATAAACAATCTTATCAAATTTTAGTCAGCATTTATTATGACAAAGAAAGTTCACTTCTACAAACCCTCAACAACTTTCCATATTTGTCCTACACCTTCTTGAGGACAAAACTATGCTTTTCCTTTACAGAGCACATCCTGTATACATACTTGCATATCTTAAGTTTCCAAAAAGATGTCTTTAAATGTCTTACAAAACATAATTATTGCAAAATAAAGTTTATTGAATTATAACAATTTCATTAAACAAAAACTTATATTTTTTACCATCTTAAAGATCTACTTAGATTTAATGCTAGCTTATTTTATCAATCAATTTGTATAAATTTAGGGAGAATATACCCAAGTAGAATAAAATTGTAGTTGGTGCAAAAGTCATCATAAAAGTAGGAAGAGGCCTAGATTTGTCACTGCAATTTTTGCTGTTGTATTTGCTTTTTCCATTGGAGGCTAACAAATCTCTTTGTTTTTATAATATCCTAAAGTTATAAACAATCTCAAAAGTAAAGCTGAGGTCAGGCCGTGGTGGCTTAGCAGGCAGAGTTCTCACCGGCCATGCTGGAGACCTGGGTTCAGTTCCTGGTGCCTGCCCATGTGAAAAAAAAAAATTAAGCTGACTATTAAGCTCTGGAAAATAGAACCCAGGCCACCTGTTTTGCAGAGAAAGCTCTATTGCAACGTGTGCCCTTACATGTACTTTTTATCTGATCCTGCTTTCCTGCTTCATCAACGAGTTGAGTATTTGTAGCGGAGTCTGTATTGCCCAGGAGTCCAAACTATTTACTGTCTGGCCCTTTAAGTAAAAGTTTACTAACCTCTGTTCTAGAGCAATGATTTTTAACCCTCAAAAAATATGATCCATGTTAAGAAATATATTTACTAACATGTTCCATGATGCATACATATAAACGCACATGCACACACTACCTGAAGCAAAAGTTTTCTGAAACAAAGTTCTGTGAATCCTTACTATGGAGGATATATTGATATTTTATGGTCTATTCCTTTTTTGTTAAAAGAAACTGCAGGGTGCCCGGGTGGTTCAGTGGTAGAATGCTCGCCTTCCATGCCGGAGACCCGGGTTCGATTCCTGGACCATGCACCCAAAAAAACAAACAAGAAAACACTGCAGATCATGACCCAGTAAATTGACTTACATGTTCATTCACTACTGGTGATTTGACTAGCATTGCTCAAAGGCTATATAACTAAAAAATGGAGTGACTGGTTTATAGGCATGTGTATTGTTCAGTTTTTACAAGATTTGTCAATTTGTTATCTGAAGCATTTTTATTCTATGTGTACCAGTTTTATTCTATATGTACCATCTACAATCCAAACAAATCCCCCATGCTCAAAAACACTAGCTACTGCCAGACTGAACTAACGGGTATGAAATGGAATCTCATTTTATTTATATTTATCTGATTACTAGTAAGTTTGAGCATCTTCTCATGTGTTGATTGACCTTCCTTGTTTCTTCTTTTGTCTCGCCTAATCATATCTATTCCCTTTTTCTAATGAGGCATTTGTCTATCTGTTCCTTAGGATGTCTTTTTCTATTCTGATATGAATATTTTATCAGTTACATGTGTTGCAAATATTTCTTCCCACTCCAAGATTTGTTTTTTCACTTTATTTATGGTATCTTTTACCAGACAGAAGTTTTTAATTTGACAGTAGTCAGATTTTTCTGTCGCAGCTCTATCTTTTTAAAACTCTTATATAATAGATCTTCTTTACCCCAAGATCCTAAAGATTTTCTCCAGTATTTTCTTCTAAATGGTTTACATTTAGAATATATCTTTAATTCCATTTAAAATTCATGTTTGTACATGGCGTGAGATACAGTTCACCTTTGTTTTGTTTTGTTTTTTTCTATTGTAAATAGCTAGGTCAGTGCACGGGTGGCTCAGTGGCAGAGTTCTCGCCTGCTGTGCCGGAGACCCAGGTTCAATTCCCGGAGCCTGCCCATGCCAGAAAAAATAGCTAGTATCTCAGGACTTGTCCATCCCCCCACCACTATGCACACCTCCTTTGTCACAGAACAAGTACCTGTGTATAGCATGGTCTGTTTCTTAGATCTCTGTCCTCAAAGTATTAGCCCCAGCATTATGGGAACCATTCTCTACTGATCTTACGTCTACTCAACCGGGCCTATTTGGTTTTAGAGGAACATGTTCGAGCAACTATTCAGGGGACATGTAATATCTCTCTTATACCAACTGCATAAGATAACTGAAAAGCAGAAAAAGTTATCCAGTTCATTTTATAATCCTATTGTAACCTTTATACCCAAACTGGACAAGGACAGAGGAAAGAAAAATTATGGGCTAACCTCACTTATGAGTGTAGATTTTAAAAATCTTAAATTACATTTTTATTAAAATAAATCCAGAAATATGTAGTGAAATAAGTTTATGCACAGTATGCAAGAATGGGCTAATTTAAGAAAAGTCATTACTATAACTCATCACATTCACAAAATAAATGAGGGAAACTATTGATTTTTCCTTTAGGCGTAGGAAAAGTGATAAAATTCAATAACCGTAAACATTAAAAAATATAAAATTGTTAGAAAACTTGGAATAGAATCAAGCTTCCTTAACCTGAAAAAGAGCATCTACCAGCTACGCAAACCTACAACAAGCATATGATTGATATTGAAGCATCCTTTGTGCTGCTGTGGTATTGGGTTCCCTCTAGCATCTGGCCACGAGAACTTTGCTTTCTTTTGGGCTTGGCAACCAGTTTAAATAATTACGTGTATGTGCACATTTATGCATGTGTATATAGGATATATTTATGTATATATCCATATATATATTCAAACAAACATGTGTGCTGGTTTGAAAATACTGTGTACCCCGGAAAAGCCATGTTTTAATCCTGATTCAATCTTATAAGAGCAGCTGTTTCTTTTAATCCTGCTTCGACACTTCTGATTAGATTATCTCCATGGAGATGTGATGCACCCAATTGTGTGTGTGACCTTTGATTACTTGGAGCTGTGACTCCACCCATTCCAGGTGGGTCTTGATTAGATCACTGGAATCCTTTAAAAGAGGAAACATTTTGGAGAGAGTCAGAAATGACAGAGTTGACAGAGAAAGAGAGCCAACAGAAACTTCAGAGCAGAGCTGACACAGATGCTGACACGTGGAGAACAGAGACACAGATGATTGGAGATACATGGAGCCCCGTAGATGTCACCATGAGATGTTAAGCAAGTCAGAACCTGGAGAGAGCCAAGGGAATCCAAGAGATGAAAGCCAGCCCCAGAGAAGCAAAGTGTGAAACCTCTACAGGAACAGAGGCTGAAAGCAGCAGAGCCTAGGAGCAAGGGACCAGCAGATGCTGGCCACGTGACTACCCAGCTGACAAAGCTGTTCCAGACAATATCAGCCTTTCTTGAGTGAAGGTAACCTCTTGTTGGTGCCTTAATTTGGACACTTTCACTTCCTTAGAACTGTAAATGTGTAACTTACTAAATTTCCCTTTTGTAAAAGCCGTACCAGTTCTGGTATACTGCATCCCGGCAGCTACCAAACTAACACATGAATGCCATTTTTAATTTTATATTTTTTCTACTTATATACATTTCATTGAGTGCTTTTCTGAGACTGTGGAGGGACGAGCTACGCCAGAGGTTCTCCCTCGGTGATTTTTCTGGACCTGAAGACCAGTAGAATCCAGATACCACTTTGGAGGGTGCAAAGTGATTCGATCATCATAGGGCTGGCTTCTCCTCCTGGACTGAAGAGTTCTTGTTATTCACAGCTTCATTTCCTGGCTTTGTCAGAGAAAACCATTATTTATGGATCTGATAATGACAAAAATATTTTATGAGACGTTCTGTGATTCCATTTTGCCGGAGGGTAATAAAATAAAGATAATCTATGCCAATAGCACTTCTAAAGATTTGATATTTTCGAAATCCCATGGTGACACTAAAAATATAGAGAATGCTACTAACTTAACAGTACCATCCCTGTCAGGCTTACATTTGACAACTTAAAAACCTGTTTTAATGGGGTGGAGAGAGGGACATATTTCTAGAGAGCACTTTGCATGGTAGCAAACAAACTTTTCTAAACTTTTCTGTCCACAGCTGTCAATAAAGAAGGGATTCCGAGGACTGAAAATCAGTTCAATGCAAAGCAGTGTTGAACACAAATAACAGTCATACATTCTCAACTGTAAGGTCATGTGTACTAAATAAGGCAGCTGTGTTGTCAGACCGATACTGTGTTGTGCCCTTGGAAAGGGGAAATGAGAAATCAGTAAGTGAGACACTAAGAACTGTTTCCTCCAGGGTGAGTTCTCTTTTCTTGAATTTGGTTATTCCTGCCCCCAATATGTTGGTAGTGTCGTCTTATTGACGCAACAGAAGATTTCATAGGAAACCTAAGGACGGATTCCAGAGGTCTGGAGTAAGGGTTGGGGTAAATGGTACCTTCAAAGTATTGTACTGAAGTCAAGTTAAAATTTAAATAAAGTTTTCCGTAGTTCCAAGGAACAACCCAGATCTTTTGTAGCTTTTAGGGCAAGAGAGTATCAGGTTAAAAAGAAATCCCCCTTTTTTTTAGTCCTAGTTTGCAATTCACTTATCCTGTGACCTTGCCAAAATTACCCAGTATTTCTGTACATTTGCTTGTGTGGAAACATTTCAGTTCTCTTGTTAGAACTGTTGCACAGGTTACAATAGATGACACAAATGTTTCGGCGCATAGGGTTGGAATATGAAGGCAGTTTGTCCCAAATCATGATTTCAGTGCTTGCCTCGATTCATAGACTCATTTCTCCTAACTGCCCTGGGAAAGTGTCTTGCCACCAGGTGCAGGTTTCAAAAGATGACCTCTTTTCTTACTCCCCAGAACCAGCTTTTTGAAACTTGCTAACACTGGGTAGACTTCAAGATCATAATAGGTTTATGATCAATCAGCCTGGCTTTTTTTAAAAAAAAAAACTTTTAAATTGTATAATATAATATATATACAAAGCAAAGAAGGAAAGCAGCAGTAATTATCAAAGCAGTCTTCAACAAGTAGTTGCAGGACAGATCCCAGAATTTGTCATGGGCTACCATTCCATCATCTCAGATTTCTTCCTTCTAGCTGCTGCAGAACACTGGAGGCTAGAAGAAATATATATATATTTTATCATCACAGTTGACTTTTTTTTCTTTTTTGTGAAAAATAACATATGTACAAAAAGCAATAAATTTCAAAGCACATCGCAACAATTAGTTGTAGAACATATTTCAGAGTTTGGTTTGGGTTACAATTCCACAATTTTAAGCTTTCCTTCTAGCTGCTCTAAGACACTGGAAACTAAAAGAAATATCCATATAATGATTCAGCATTCATACATAAACCCGACCTCTGTATAACTCCACCATCTCCTTTGATCTTTTTCCCACTCTTAAGGAGTATTTGGGCTATGCCCATTCTAACTTTTTCATGTTGGAAGGGGTTGTCAATAATATGGGATAGGGGGATGGAACTAGCTGATGTTCTGGACGGGCTGGTCCCTCTGCATCTCAGGACTTACCAGGTCCAGGGGACCCATCTGGAGGTTGTAGGTTTCTGGAAAGATACCCTAGTGCAAAGAACCTTTGTAGAATCTTATATAACACCCTAGGTATTCTTTAGGATTAGCTGGAATGGTTTTGATTGGGGTTTGGCAAGCTATGATAGGGAGCAATGTCTAAGTGAAGCTTGCAGAAGAGTGGCCTCTGTCAGCCTTTTCCCCCTTTTGGTTCTGCCTGGCTTTCGAATAAAAACCAAATGAAGTATTTTTATTGCTTGTTTCTGTGTTTTTCCAGGCACCTTTTAAAAATGAATAAGAGCAGCTCTGATTTGGAAAAAGTGAGCCAGGGCTCTGCCGAGAGCCTCAGCCCGTCTTTCAGGGGCGTCCACGTCAGCTTCACTGCCGGCTCCACCGACAGCCTGGCCTCAGACTCCAAGACCTGCAGTGATGGAGGTAACGGACTTGCCTGGGGGTGGGCTCAGATTCCCACCACCCTCTTCAGCCCCCCCCCCCCAGGTCTGCAAGGGGAGCCCTGGGGTTAATTGCAAGGATTTGGAAGGCTGAGCCAGGTCTAGGTTTGTGGTCCTGCTTTTCTCATCAACTGGCCACTATCCAGGCACAGTTGAAGTCAATTCCCTATTGAGTATATGACAAGCCACCTGCCCCCATATTGCCCTCTCCAGTTATAAGTGCGTTCCCATGGCAACAAGATGGGAGGAGGATGAGACTGAAAACAAATTGGAAAGCTCCTGCTTCCTCGAGTAAGGAGACATCCAGCTATCCGTAGGCTCTCTTTTCTGTCATAGAGATTAGTTCTAAAGGGATTAGGTGCACACCCACCAAAAATTACCACTCTGTTCTTTCACCTACATAGCACAAACATATATGCACACGCGTGTGTGCACACATATGTATACACTCATTTGGATGCAGTAGATGTTACATAAATGCTTGTGAATTGAAGACCAGAGGCTTTGTTAGGACGCCATCCACCCACTTTCTGGATTAAAGTATAATGTGTGGATATGTCCTGATTGGACAAAGTCCTAAAAAGAATTTTTGTTTTTCTGGAGTTTGTAATGTGGATGGGTAATATTTACAACCTCTCACCCTTTCAATTCTTTTTGCACATACGTATCTTCTCCTGTGTTTCTCCCAGACATGCTTTCGAACGTCAGGTTTAGACATGTCCTAGCATGACTTCCCTTCTTGGGTCTTTGGAAGTCTTTCTTCTTACTAGGCGATTCTGAAGTAGAGGTTTCCATTGTAAATTTATTGTTCCAGAATTTTTCTACCTAAAAGATACTGGACAAGACAGAAGCATCTGTTATAAGTCAGTCCGTGCCATGCTCCCTTGGGAACCTCTGATAACTCTGCCTTAAAAACAGGAAATATCTTACTCTTGATTTTGGCCGGGAGGTGGCAAAAGAGGATTTTCTTTTTTTCTAAAAATGTTCGTGGGCTCCTATCTTCTTTTTCCCATCCCATTGTGCAAAACTTCCGCAAAGCTGATTATTCCAAAGGGGGCTTGGCATGTGAACCATGAGCCCCTGAGCTGGTCAGCCCCAACCTGCTTGCTTAGGGACTGTCGCTAATTCTGAGGAATCACATTACAGTGGAACCCCACCTCACCCCAACCAGCAGTTATTGATGAGAATTGGGCTTCATTATCTCAACACTTTGCTTCTCAGAATGAGTAAATCCTAATATCCGCTCTCGGGTCTCTTCTGATCTCATTGGGAAGATAGGATTAAAGCACATGGCCCAATGGGTGAATGGGGTGAATGGGAAACTGCCCAGAATATGGATACTTATAAATTTCTAGGTTTCAGAGAGAAACCAGTGAGGGCTGATGGAAGGTTCGGGAAGGCTTTAGCAAGAAGGTAGGACTTCAGCTCATGTCTGAAGTGTAGTTAGAATTGGGGAGGTAAAAGGAGGAGAAGATGCTCTGCTTAGGTTAAGGAGACAACGAAAGAGTAGTAGAGGCATGGAAATAGTCATGCTTATTTGGGAGAGATTAAGACCAGCCCATGTGCTTCACTGGAAGTGAGGAGGCAGAAAATGGGACCTTAGTTGGATGGAAAAAGAAGGAGAAGGATTGTATGAGGCTCCCAAAGGCACACAGCGGAGCCTCGATTTGTTGAGGTAGAAAATAGGGAGCCCCTGGAAGATTCTGAGGACAAGGGTGACACTTAATCAGACGTTTCCCCATGATAGTTTCTGGCTAGGAAATATAAACTAAATAAAATACAATTTCATGGTTTATTCCTTTATCACAAACCGGTTATTCATCATAACTTTTGCTAATACTTGGGAGCTGGTACTGAAGCTGAGTGACGAGACCAGAAGGGGAGAGGCAGAATTAGTTAAAGCTGAAATTCCTTGACTGTAATGTCTCCCTCTCTAGTATTATATGTTAAATCAAAAGATACCATCAGAGTATATGTTTATTTTGTTAATAAGAATTCACTAATTTAAAACTATACCTTTCATTGGTTCTTTTGCATCTACAGTGTAGGCTGGCCTGAATGAGTTGAGGACAGAGTCATTCCAGGCATATCATAATGTAATTTTTGTTGACCTCTGAGAATCTCCAAGAAGTTTGGAAATTCACCAGAGTTCATGGTTAAAGTTACTTATCTACTATTCAAGTTGCTTGGCAAAAAAAAAATTAATTTTATAAGAAAACAATTGAAATCTATAACTTCATAGCATTTTTAAGCACGAGTTTATCTTGTTTATGTTTACAAAATATCATTATTGTATCAACATTAATTTTACCTCTTCATAATTACATCACATGTCTTAGTCTTCAAGGCACATCTGTTATCCCATTTGTCTTTGTTCAGTTGAACAGTGTATCAACTCAGTGAAGGAAAAACCCATTGAAGCAGTTGTTTGGTTTATACTTGAATGGGGAGGGACAAATTGCATGTGTCAGGACAGATCCATGAAGGCTGCCAAAAGGACTAGCTTATCTGCTGTGAATGGATGAATGGATGTGAGAGGAAAATGACGGGCTAAAGAGGATTCTTGTGCTTTGAAGTGGTTCTTTTTAAATGTTACATTAAGATCATTTTCCTCTTTGATACGGGATAGCAATTAAAATTCAGTTCAGCCATTCAACAAACATCTATGAGTGCCAGGCTCCTATAGTAGAGTGAATTAGAAAATGCTCTGTTGAACTGACGCTATTGGCATCAGCACTAAATATGAAGTTCAGCCATATGGTGAGGCTAGGTATAAACTCATCTGTGTGTACACACAGGTCACTGTTGTTAATTATTACTTTTAGAGCTAGCAAACCAGAGCTACCGAAAGTTGATTACATATCTTGATAGTCGTCCACTTGTTTTTCTTGACATTAATGCCAAACGGACTTGTAAAATGTATTTCTTGATTCAGTCACTCGTTCCATAGATATTTGTTGAGCACTAACTGTGTGTGGGTACAACTCTAGATGCTGAAGATACAGTATTAGAAGAAAACACCCAGTCCCTTCCTTCATGGAGCTCACAGCCTAGCAGGGAGAGATGGGCAATGAGAAAGATAAAGTAGTAAAGTAAATCATGTGTCAGAGAGCAGTATGTTCTATGGAAAACTCAAGCCAGGAAGGGGCTGTAGAGGGCTGGGGGTGCCACTTGAGGGGAATGACAGTAAAACTGCAATGATCAGACATCGGTCAGAATGGGCAACAGCCTGACCTTCCCCAAGGATTTGCTCCCCCACTCCTGCTGCTCCCCAAGACTTTGTAAAAAGAAATAATATTTTTTTAAAAGTTGGTTGCACTGTAAAAGGCATCTAAAACCCTCTACCTTCAAATAGTGTATTTTTGCGACTATTAAACAGACTTGTGGCACTACTAGCTCTTAGATGAGTGGGTTCATTTAATATAGTGCATTAATATTTTGCTCTCAGGCAGTATGCCTCTCCTATAGAGAGTAATTGAGTCAAGGATTCTGTACTGAAAGATCTATTACTGAAGGATCTTATCCCAAAGGAAAAGATATTCATTCGTTCATGTATTCATCTGTGGCCTGAACCCTTACAATGGCACTAAAATGAGGCTTCATCTTAGTTTAAACCTGTTCCCTTTAAACTAAATTTTTAAATATATATTATTAACTCAATAAAGTTAATACCTGTCTATAATAAAAATCCCAACAATGAAAAACATGAAATGGAAAGCCACAGTCTCCTGACACTCCCATCCTGACTCCCACCGCCAATATTTTACCAAGTTTTTCTATATTGTCCTCCAATTTTTAGCAATATTTCACATACAAAAATTCAAGGATATACATTTTTGTATTTAATCTATCTTGAGCTTCAAATCAGAATCTCTAGGTCTGTCTCATTTTTTAAAATTGCTACGTATTTTTCCATTGTGTGAATTGGTTTAACCCTTTTCTCATCAGTATGTTTAGGTTACTTTCATGACAAGGCTAGCCAGTAGGATTCTCAGACCTAATCTGGCATGATTTGGTGAGCATACCCATAGGGTGATTTCTTAGAAGGCATGTAATTGATGTGTCAAAATGTATATGATTTTAAATAGATGGTACCACTTTATCTTCAAAAATAGCAGTTGGCCTCCATCAACAGCACATGAGAGTGCTTTTCCCCCTCTTTTAAACTAACTTTTAATGTTACTGTTAACTTGGAAGAAAAGCTTTAATAAATTGTGTTATAAAAGATTGAAAACTGATGATTCCTGAACCATGCTTGGGCTGCAGGCCTGAAATACAAGTTATCTTGAGCCTATTTTCCAAGTTGGGATGGTGCTGCTATTCTTTTGCGTGTAAATCACATTCATGTCTTGGTTATTGTTTCCAGAGGGGCTTCTCATAGTTGCCATGTGTGAGTCGAGACATCCCCTTCCCAGCCACCCTTTACATCCTCTGCAGGGCTGGCAGAAACCTGCATGACCCGCGCTTACCGTGTGGCATTGTAAGGGTGACTTTGCAGATGGCATTAATTTTTTCACCCCCTACATGAAGGCACAGCCTGGATTTTCTCCATCTGCTTTGTTCCCTCTACTTTGTACTTAGTAGGTGTTCAGGAAACATTGACAGAACGAATGGACAAATCTATAGAGCCATTTCCAAGTATAAAATATATTATCCTCCTTTCAAATTCAATCCATAGTCTCCTCCAGTTTTCCCAAACAGGAGGAAATTCGTTTCACTTTCCCATACGCGAAGTTGGAGAATAGTCAAATACAGCAGCTAAAAGCCTTGAGCCTGGGGTCTCTGCCTTTGCCTCCACTGACCGCCGGGTCCCCACTGCCCTTAGAGGGCAGAGCCATGCACGAAGGGAGACCAACGGGGCTCGTTCATACATCTCAAAATAGGATTGACCGCTTCCTCTGTAAGCCCAGCTCTCATTTTGGCTGTGGAGAACTATGAAAGTACCTACTGAAACCCAGCAAGAAGAGAGGGCTGTAATTAGGGAAACCTCAGAGTACCACATTTAAACTTTTGGCCCACATTTCTGCATAGGGGTCAAGCTATTTCTCCTGACCATTGAAATCCTGGCTTTTTTTCTTTGCTTTCTAAATATAATGATACTGGGCGGTGCGACAGTGGCTCAGTGGCAGAATTCTCGCCTGCCATGCCTGAGACCCAGGTTTGATTCCCGGTACAAAATAAATAAATAAAGATAATGATGCCAACTGGTATACCTTCCCCTCAGGCCTTTTACCAGTGCCCCATATGTAGGGTTTCCCACTAAAACTCTTTCTCCCCTTTGAACACACACACTTAAGATTTGCAGGGGTCTTCTCTTCAGAAGGGTACTTGCTTTATGTGCAGAATTGGGGACTGGAAGGAAAACTAGGAACTGGGTTTGCAGCCCTCCAGCCCAATTAATATGCACCATCATTAAAAACTTAACAATCATTTAGCTATAAAGGAGGCAAAGTGTCCAGAAACGTTTTTTTTTCCATTCTCACCCCTTAATTGTAAACCAGAATTTGGAAACAGGGTGCTCTAATGCCAGTTTAAAACCAAGCCCTCTTGCATCTGAGTCCTGAGCATATGAGCTGCTTGCCAAAGTGGCTCAGGATTTCTGGGACACATTCTACTCTGAGTCAGTGGTTTGCCTGTAAATTTTGAAACAATTTTAGATGTCAGGGTATATATTTGTTCCCTTTTCTTTCTGGCTTTTCTAAATCTGGAATGCGGCAGCTGCTGCAAATAGTAAGAATCTAGCTGCTTTGGCCATGGTCATGAACAAGGAGTTCCCCCAAGTAAGAGTCAAGAGAACCACAGAGTCAGAGCCTGTCGTTAGGAGCTCCTCTGAGCTCACAGGAAACAGCCACTGCTTGCTGAATATCGGAGGAATCACGTTCGTCATTCTCATTTTGGCATCTACTTCAGAGTAGTCCTAAGGATGTTAAACTTGAGGAGCTTGGGGCTCTCAGTAAATGACGGCCTTCTCCCTGGCTGTGGGCCCACATCTGAAGAAGAGGTTTAAGGAATCCTAAATTTGGAAGGATGCATTGGTTTGGAAGGTGGTGTGGGTGGCACTAAACTAGTGCAATTCCTTTTTCAAGTGCAAAAGTCACAATTTGCTTCTGCAATGCCCAGTTAGTTCTAGACGAGATGTCCACATTACTGGTAAGCTGCTGGGTTAGCATATGGTTGGAAAGCATTTGTTTTAGTCTGCCAGTGCTGCCAGAATGCAACATGCCAGAGATGCATTGGCTTTTTTTTTTTTTTTTTTTTTTTTTTGGCTTTTAAAAAGGGGAATTTATTAAGTTGCAAGTTTACATGTTCTAAGGCTGTGAAAATGTCCAAATTAAAGCAAGGCTATAGAAATGTCCAATCTAAGGCATCTAGGGAAAGATACCCTTGTTCAAGGAGGCCAGTGAGGTTCAGGGTTTCTCTCTCAACTGGAAAGGCACATGGCGAACATAGTTTTCTCTCCAGGCTTCTTGTTTCATGATGCTCCTTGGGGGAGCATTTTCCTTCTTCATCTCTAAAGGGCTCTGGCTATGTGTGGGCTCTGGTTGATGCATTGGCTTTTAATAAAAGGTGATTTATTTAGTTAAAACATAGAGTTCTTCAGAGGAAAGGCAGCTAGCTTTCAACTGAGGTTCTTTTTTAACATGGGAAGGCACAGGGCGATCTCTGCTGGCCTTCTCGCTGGGCCTCTGGGTTCCAACAACTTTCCCCGGGGTGATTCTTTTCTGCCTCTCCAAAGGCCTGGGCTGAGCTGTGAGTGCTGAGATGAGGTATGCTGAGCTGCTTGGGCTGTGCTGTGTTGAGCTCTCTCATTTAAGCATCCAGCCAATTAAGTCAAACATCATTCGTTGCAGCAGGCACACCTCCTAGCTGACTGCAGATGTAATCAGCAACAGATGAGGTTCACATGCCATTGGCTCATGTCCACAGCAACAGAACTAGGCACCCTCACCTTGCCAAGTTGACACCCGAACCTAACTGTCACAGCATTCTTTCATACATGCCATTTTCTAGTACATGCATTTCTGAGTGATTGTGAGTAGAGATTGCATAGCATCTAAGAAATGAAGAAAAATTAGCTAGCCCACACACTAATCCCTGGAGCCACACTTTCCTCCTAATGCCCAGTACCCCTTAGCCAAGTCTATTTGGAGAACAGGCACTGGTCAAAGTCACTGGCAGGCACCATTATCAGAGGAAAATAGGGGGCCAATAGGGTAAGGGAGAAAAATCAGTCTCTTCTAGCTGCCTTAACATACAAGTTCTTTTTTTTTTTTGCATTGGCCTTCCCGTAGTCTATTGCAAAACCTCTTGGTTCTCTTTGGTAATGTAGAGAAAAAGTCTTACAAGTTATTTTAAGAACAGATTTTTGCTGTCTTTATGGATTAGAAAGTGGACCTGGGACAGCTCTGGGTACTAGAGATGGAGGGAAGATTTTTGAAGCCAGATAACCATCTGCCTAGAAGGTATTTTATTTCAGGGGCAGCAATGAGCCAAAATGCATATTCAGAAATGAAGAAAGTGGCTGAGATGATAGGCTTCTGGTAGTGGAAGGGGCCTTCGAGACGATGCAGTTTGGTCACTTTGTAAATGAGGAAGCGTGGCTGGTTGAAACCTACTTCATAGCTAGCAAGGGTGCATTCAGCCTCAAATTGCAGAAGAGGCAGAAAGGGGCATGTAGGAGGCATCGAGGAAAGCCCTAAAGGCAAGGAAGAGAAAACGAATAAAGCTGGGACAAAACACAGCACTTCACGAGGGATTAGGCAGGAAGTTTGCCAACTGGAGAACTTTCTGGTTGACCTGACAACCAGAGCTGATCGAGCACTGGGGAGCTGATCAGACACTGGGGAGAGGTCCTGATCACACTGCACTCCCCCATCCCCATCTCTGCCTGTTGACAGTAAATTGGGAATCTATTGTCAGTGCCACCTCAGTGCTGGCAGGTTTCTGTTGCCCAGAAAACAGAAGGACCGGGAAAAGGGCATGTTCCCATCCACGC
>PVIY010048068.1:0-17490 GCA_004026745.1 Myrmecophaga tridactyla | reverse complement strand
TTTTCATTTGTTCCCCCTATTATTTATTTTTATTCCATATGTTCTACTCTTTTGTTGATATAGTAGCTGAAAGGAGCATCAGACACAAGGTTTTCACATTCACAGAGTCTCATTGTGAAAGCTATATCATTGTTCAGTCATCATCAAGAAACATGGCTACTGGAACACAGCTCTACATTTTCAGGCAGTTCCCTCCAGCTTCTCTGCTACATCTTGAACAAAAAGGTGATATCTACTTAATGCATAAGAATAACCTCCAGGATAACCTCTCGACTCTGTTTGGAATCTCTCAGCCATTGACACTTAGTCTCATTTCACTCTTCCCCCTTTGGTCAAGAAGGTCCTCTCAATCCCTTGATGTTAATTCTCAGCTCGTTCTAGGGTTTTTCTCAGTCCCTTGATGCTGAGTCTCAGCTTATTCCAGGATCTCTGTCCCACGTTGCCAGGAATGTACACATCCCTGGGAGTCATGTCCCACGCAGAGAGGGGGAGGGTGGTGAGACTGCTCATCATGTTGGCTGGAGAGAGAGGCATGGCCGATTTTTTTATTTTATTCAGATCTCTGCTTAAATGTCACCTCTCACAGAGGCCTTTCCTGACCACCTGACTTAAAATGGCATCCCCTGGCTCTCTCTAACCCATTATTTTGCTTCACTTTCTCCATACCTATATCACCACCTGACAAATACATTTGATTACTGCTGTAATACTTATGCCCGAAAGACTGTGTGCCACTTAGTAAAGGCTCAGTAAATAAATTTATTGAATAGACAGTTGTGCCACAATTGTAATCTTTCTGATGACCCAATGAGGTAGGCAAGATTGACTTCATTTCACTGGTGATAAAACTCATGTTCAGAGGGTGCACGGGTGGCTCGGTGGTAGAATGCCGCTCACCTTCCATGAGGGAGACCCAGGTTTAATTCCTGTACCATGCACCCCCAAAAAGGAAAAAAAGAATGAAAATTCAAGTTTGGATAGGTAAAGTGACTTGCCCTAGGTCACACAGCTAACACAGATTTCAGTTGGGTTTGAAAACTGTGTTTTTGCATGACCCCAAAAACGGTGGCATCTCTCTCATATCACACTGCATCACCTAGGAACTCCACAGTGTAATAACCACTAGTGCTTCCCATCACAAAGCAGCCAGCACATCTGCACCCAACTTAGTCCCCAAACCAGGCTAGCAAGAGGTCCTCTGAGCATGGGTTCAGAGTCCCATGACCCTCCTCTCCAGGGACTGACACAGTGACATGGAATTCAGACAACGACAAGTTACTGGCATCTTGAGGTCTGGTCCTACCCCAATGCTCCCTCTAATTTAGCTGCGTGACCTTGGGCAACCCTCCTACCCTCTCTGGCCTGGGACCTGGGGCTCCAGAGAGATATTCAGGAGCCCCAACTTTAGGATGGAAAGGTCAGTTCAAAGCTCTCCAGGGCTGCTATTCCGGTTCCTGATTTCACTGGTGCACCGCCACTTACCTGTTTCAATAGATTGGGGTTTCTAGTAAAATATGACTTGACACACACCTCTTATGATAGAGGATAGAAGTACAGTCCCCATTGCTGGAGAAGATACAGAGGAACTGGAGCTCTCACACATTGCTGGTGGGAATGCAAAACAGGACAGCCACTTTGGAAAACAATTTGGAGGTTTCTGAGAAAGTTAACCATACATTAACCACATGGCCCAGCGATCCAACTCCTAGGTATTTACCAAAGAGAAAAGATGTAAACATACATATGTATGTTTACCCAAAAACCTATATGCAAATGTTCACAGACACTTTATTTGTAACAGCCCCAAACTAAAAACCACCTAAATTTGCGTTATCTGGGAAATGGATAAACTTGGGCACCTCAAATAGTGGAATATCACTTGGCAATGAAAAGGAATGAATTACTGTTGCACACAAAAATGTGGGTGCATCTCAGATACTTCATGCCAAATGGAAGAAGACAGACTCAAATGGCTACATAATGGAGGTTTCCACTTACATGGGAAGGACAAAATTACAGGGCTAGAAAACAGATGAGTGGTTACCAAGGGTTGGAGAAGGCGTGAACTGTGAAGGGGCCCCCCAGCAGTTTGCGGGAAGATGGAACTCATTTCTTGCTCATAGTAGCAGAAACACAATTGTAAGCTTTTATCAAAACTTGCAGGACTATACACTAAATAGGATGAGTTTACTGAATGTAAATTGTACCTTAATTTTTAGAAATGGAAAAAAAATAATCTGAAGAAAGATCTGTTGCTACAAAACAAAAGCTGGAAAATCCCCCCCAAACTGGAGTAATAAAGGGCTTTCTCAGTTTGCCAGTATGGTCCCAGGCAGATGTAGCGGCTGTCCTTCCCTGCTCTGAGCTGAGGCCAGGGGCTCAGTGTGTGGGTCTGAGCCCACATGTCTGAGTGTCCATAGGGTGCTGGCCACAGGGCTTCCACTGAACAAACACTGACCCCTGCTGTCCCCATATTCCTCCTTCTCTCCAGCATGGTCTCAGGGCCAGCACACCTGGTCCATCCGCAGGTTTAGATTAGCCTTGTGTGTGGTGGGGCTCCTCAGGCTGGGACGAGAGCTGGCAGCCAGTACCTCAGGAGATGAAGAAGGTTCTGGAACTGGGCTTTGGTCCTGAAATCCCCAGCCACCTCCTCTCCTGGGGCTGGAGTTGGAAAGAGCCAGGGTGGAAACCCAAAAGTTCCCAGGACACCTCACTGCCTGCTTGCCCTGCTCTGAGTGTGTGGAGCAGGGCATCAGGAGCCAGGGTTCTACAGGTGAGGGCAGCGCTGAGGGCTGGGGGATGGACTCACGGAGGCCACAGGCTAAGCCCAGAGCTTGATGAGCCTGAGGAGCTCTGGACCCAAGGCCTGGCTCGGTGGAGGACAGTAGGTTTGACTTTGGTTAGATTCTCCCTGGGCTTCATTTGCCTTAGCTGTTAAGTGCAATGCCAGACCCCCCTCATGCAGCACTTCATCAATGTTTTCATTTTTGCCCTGAGCGCCAGGCACCACTGTAGGTTCTTGGCAAACTTCTTAGGGTCCCTGGCCCCGCAAGCTGCTAGTCCCACAGTAACTAAGAGGTTTGCAAGGAATGTGGCACAAACAAGCTGTGGACACGCCCAGGCCCAGGCTAGGCGGAGGGCTTGGCATTGGCCTGCTATTTACTCCCTCCTGGGGGGACAGCCCAGGGAGGACGAGGTGAGCAGAGGCTGCTTATTCAGATGCAGTGACACCAGTCCAGACCCTTACCTAGCCAACTCTGGGGTGAGCATGCCAGGGAGACAGAAGGGCCAAAGGTCCCGGGACAATGTGACAAGGACTGCATGCACCTGCGTGTGCACACACGAGCATAGGGATTTGCCTGTGTGTGGTTGCATTTGCGTACGAGTATGTGTACGTGTGCCTGTGTGTCCACGTGAGGGCTTGTGTGCACATGCTCCGGGCGTGCAGGTGTCTGCCCTTGGGACTGTGTGTGCCTGGAAGGTTAAGAGTACATGACTGTGTGGGTCTCTGCGGGTGTGCACTGATGCGTGTAGGTGTGAGTATGTACGTGTGTCTGACTGTGTACGATGTGTGTGTGAGGACCATGGCCTGTGTCTCTGCTGCTGTGTGTGTGTGTGTGCCTGAGGCTGTACACAGAGGCATGTGTCTGGACTTGCAGGTACACGCTATGCATGTGTGTGTGTCTGGGAGGGTACATGTGCCGTGTGTGTTGGTGAGTCTGTGAGTGTGTGTTTGTGTGCATGGTGAAAACTCATATCTTCTCTCGTCTCCCCAGGACCCTTCTCTGAGTTGGGGACTGCTGCCTCAGCACAGGTAAACACACAGCTGCCTTCTTCCCACAGGCCCAAGCCAAGTCCTAACAGCCCCCTCCCCACAGGGTAGGGCCAGGCCGGGGGCCCCCCTCCGCAGCCTCTTCCCCCGCAAGCCAGCGCCGCTGAGTTCCCTTCATGTGGTAGCCCAGGCCTATTTCTGTCTTGTTTGGCTCACCCCAGCTGAGCGCCCCGTCCAATAATGCCCCGTTTCTCCACCCGGCTATTTCGGCTGAGGAATGCGCTGTTTGTGTCTCAAGCAAAAAACCGAAAACCCCCATTATGGTTTGCTGTCCTGCGGCTCCGAGCAGCCACTCATCTATTTAGGTTTCTCTGGATCTATATTTGTCGACGGATATAGATGACAAGTTGAACTTGGAAGGCATGGGCTGGGGGAAAGGGGCCTCTTTGGAGTTGGGGGTGGGGGTGGCATCATCTCAGGCCTCCTGACTGCTCTCTTGGGAGCACCCGCCTTTTTGCTCTCCGCACCCCACTTTGGTCTGCCCAGCACCCCCTGCATTGCCTCCCCAGACCTCCTGACTCAGCGTGTCCGAGGCTGTCAAGGCCAGCCCAGGCCCAGGGAAGATCTCCTCTCCTCCCCTTGCCGGCCTCAGCTTGCCCGCCAAGGCCCCCCACCCCCACCCCAAGGCATATGGCTAGAGCCCTGGCCCCCCACCCCGGCAGGCCAGGGATGGTTTGGGTACTGCATCTAGAACAAAATGTCCTGGTGCAAATCTTCGCGCGGTCTTTACTGGCTGGGTAGCCTCAAGCCAGTTACTTACCTTTTCTGTGTCTCTATTTCCCCATCTACAAAAAGGAAGTAATACTCTGATTAGAAGACACACATTTTGATGACTCTGACATTGGTTTTATACATTGTTTAGTAGGCCACTTTTTTTTTTCTTTCTTAATGGTACATAAAATTATGATGTGGCTTATAGTCAGTGTTTGAGATTCTATGAAATGGTTTTGGGATTTTATGAAATATGCAGATAGTTCTATAACAGATGGCACATTCAAATTAAGATAATTTGAGGAGATTTTAATTAAGGGGATGGTTACAAAGCTGTGGGCAGGGTGGAGGGAGACCGCAGGTGACAGCACGTCCCCGGTTAGGTGTAAGGGGGCAGTTACTACCCAAGGCCTCAGGGGGAGGGGAAGGCCTGGCTGCCAGCACCCAGAAGGGGAGAACTAGTAGAGAGGAGCACCATGGAGCTGGTCCGTGGAAGGATACAAGCAGCCTGGGGCAGGCCATGGGTGTCCTGTCTATTAGCTGAGTGATCTTGGGTGGTGATTTCATTTATCTGTGCCTCGGTGTACTCATCTGTACAATGGGGAAAATCATAGTTCCAACCTCACAGGTCAATGTAAGGTTTAAATAAGTTGAACTAGGCCCAGTGTTTCAAACACTTTAATAAAGACTGCCTATTAGTATCATCATCATCCCAGTGATGGTATCTGGGATGTTTCCTTCTGCCTTGGTGTCCTGAGCTGCCCTACCTTGGTGTCCTGACTCCAAGACTGACTCCCTAGCCTTCTGTCCATTCTGTGAGCTGCCCAGTATCCCTGCAATAAATTACTTTCTTGCTTATGTTAGCCCCGGTTGGTTCCTGTATTTTGCTGTCAGGAAACCCTAACCCTTACAGAGACTCAGCTGTGCTCTAGTTTTGGGTCACCTTCCGAGAAGATAGCAGTGACAACTTATTGCCAAATGCTGCTCTCCGTCTCCATGCCACCCCACCTCATCCCCACAGGACTAGAGCACAGGTAGCAAGTTACCATGGGGCTTCTCTGATTCAAGTGGGGTGGGGCGCCAGGGGCCCTGTCCTTGTACATTTCCATCCTTGCTTTTCTCTTCCTCCCCCTGCAGCACATCAGCCCCAGCCTAGAGCACTGGATCCCCAAAGATTTTGACCAAAGCCCACTGAGGCCAAACCAAAGCCCCCTAACCATCTAGCTCACCTTTTCCCACTGCCTGAGGGCAGGAGAAGGTAGAGACAGCATTAAAGAGTCTTGTGGGAGCACTTCAGGGGAGCTTTGTGTGCACATCTGCGATTGAAATGAGGGCATGGATGATTCATAACTGAACTGAAAACACCTACATGTTTCAGAGTCTAGTGGTTATTGAAAAATGATAGGGCCTACACTCCGCTGGTGCAAATATGCATCCCGACGTGCTGTGGGGTTAACCAGCAAGCCACCACAAGCTGCACTGATGATGAGGGAACCAAACCAAGAACGATTCATAATTAAAATATAAGAATAGCAGCAACCAAAAACCAAGACCAGCCCAAGGCAACCCCGATGGTGCCTGGGTCTCTAAAGACCCTGCTCAGAATCCTTGCATGTGACCCCTCTGCCTGTGGGTACACATGCTAGCATTTTGCAGTGCTGCCAGGAGTTGCAACGCACCCTTTTTTTAATCCCCTATTTGCAAAATAGTGTCCTCAGAAAATGTACTTAACGCGCATGCTAATTTAGCTTATAAATACCACGCCATAGTAGCCCTTGGAGACTCACTGGGTATATTTGTGAGTAGCCATTTGTCTACAGGGCTGTGTATTGTTTGCTGAAAAACTGTTTGCTTTGAAAAATCACGGTTCCTAGGGCCTTGACTTTCAGGGCCTATGTTACAGACCTAGTTACAGACTGACCAACAAACTCAAGATCACCTGGCAAATTCCAGCAGGGTGTTGCATCAGTTGTATCAGCTGTAACAGGATGATTTAGCTTCCATCAACTTAAACCCAGGCTCACCTGGCTCCATAAGGAATTTCTTACTGTACATAGTAGGAATCTCACAGAGAGGCAACAGGGCTATTTGATTCAACAGCTCAGTGAAAATCAAAGCATCAGTCTTCTCAGTCTCTGCTCTACCATCTTTGACATGCCTTCCTCCTAAGATTATTAGTCCAAGAAGCAAACATGCAAGTTTTTTATTAGTGACATGCCTTAGGTAGAACATGGGGAGAGAGCTGGGTAAGGCTACAGAGTAAGTCTGTGAAGGAGGCAAGGAAGGAAGATTGGATGAAAGCATCCTAGATTGCCACACAGGTCTAAGAAAGTTTCAAAAGGCTGTCAAGGAGTCCATCAACCACTGTTGGCTGTCAGAAAATTCCCAGGTCGCATTGAAACTGCCCTGCCTCAGTCATTGCCTGGGAGTAGCCTGTGAAGGAGTGGCCTTAGGGCAAAAGTGGCAATGGACTTCAGAGCACAGAGCTGCAGTCCTTGGTCAGTAATGCTCCCTGTGGTTAGGAGTCTGCAGAGGAGGCCACCAGTAAGCCTCTTAGGGATGCTGGTACCATCAGGAATGGCCTTGGAGAATAGTGTATCTGCTGGACCCTCTCATGGAACATAATCCTCTGATGGAGCTTCTGTCTCACATAATATATTCATTTAGGCTTGCCTACTTTTTTCAGCCGAGGACAACTTGGGAATTTCCACTTTGCTAAGAGTTGGACATTGTTTTTTCTAGGTTTCTAAGAGTCAACCCATGTTAGATTAGGTTCTTGTGTCAACATGGCCAGGTGATGGTGCCAAGTTGTCTGGTCAAGCAAGCACTGGCCTATCCGTTACTGTGAGGACATTTCATGGGCTTAAATCATCAGTCATTTGATTGGATCTATGGCTGATTACATTTGTGATCAACGAAGGATCTGTCTTCTGCAACAAGAGAATCTAATCAATCAGATTTATTCCAATCAATTGAAGATTTCTAAGGAGGGGATGATTACTTCAGCAGTCAGAAGAGAGAACTTTTGTCTCTACTTCAGCCAGCCAGACTTTCCTGGGGATTCATTGGAGATCTTCATCATTGTTGCCAACTCACGGCCTGCCCTGTAGAATCTGGACTCATGCATCCCCACAGTTGTGTGAGACATTTTTATAAAATCTCATATTAACAGATGTCTCCTCTTGGTTCTGTTTCCATAGAGAACCCTGACTGAAACACTGCATTCCTTGTTAGGATGTTACTTGCACATGCCCCAAGAGAGTACCTGCAAGTTGATCAAATCTTGCTTATCCAGTTGTAGACTTGATGACCCTTTGATCAGGAACCTTAAACCCAATCCCTGAAGTACACCCCAGGTTCTGTCTGTGCCACAATACAACGGCTAATTATTGCATTTCTTTACGCTTATAGTTTCTTCCTCCCTTTATCAACTTAGCTGGGGTGCTGGGATGTAACACTAGTTACTAGCCCAGCACCCAAGAGAGGACGTGGAAGTAGGTCTTGGGGGAAGCACCTACTGCCCTGTGAAGCAGAGGCTTCTGTAGCACCTTCCAGCACAGAGGAAGTGCTGGCTATTACTAGGGAAGAGTGGGCCACCTCTGCAAACCCTGAGGATGCAATGGCATGATGGTGGCAGAATCCACATTCTCAGGGGCTCATGTCCAGATGTCCCCATCTTATATTTCAGAATCCCTGACCTTTGCATGCTAGAACTGCCTTGACTGAGCATGTAAATTCTCTCGAGTTCTGCAACTCTAACAATTGAATCTTCAGCGTTTTGCTCTACTTTGTCTGCTCTTCCACTGCAGGCATTAAGGGCCTCTTTGTCAACTACCAAACAAGGCTCTCTGGTTCTCATGCCTGGCCACTATCTGACTGTTCATAGCCTTCAGTCTCTCATTATCCTTCTGCAGAGCTGCAAATTGTCAACACAACTTAGCATCAACTAGCCAACTCTGTGTCTTCATAAGCAGAGAACATGTCCTACATTTTTCAAATGCCTGCTGTGGCACTTGCCATGGTATTCCCCACCACCAGGATATTTTCCCAGGTCATCCTCAGTGAAATCTTTGGCATTTGAGTCACTGCTTTGTGCCAGGGACTATCTATGCTCCATCTCCAAACCAAGACAGCATCTTCATTTATTGTCAGTGTGGAGTGAACAGGTTCTACATTCTGATCTTACTACCTTTTCCTCAGCCCACTCCTATTACCACCGGGGTTAGTTCGGGTTTTCTGAGAAAAATGCCAAGGGAAAGAGAGAAGAGAGGGAAGTTGGGTGGAAGCATGCAGTCTAAAGCGAGATCTGACAATGTCATCACAGAGTCCTCAAGCCCAAGTTGGTCATCAGAAGAGTGGGCCTGATGTGTTACCCTTACAACATACAATTGTTGGCTGTGAACAGCTGTGGGAAGTGTGGCCATGGCAAAACACAATGATGGATTTAAGCTCAGCTTGGACCCTGGTCATCGGGTCTGCCAGGTGCATTTTCATGGCTACCACTCCGTCTGGGTCCCTCATGTCCCCAAAATGGCAGTAGTATCAGGGAAGGTGTCTTGATTCCTTGCCCATTTTTTTTCAGGGATATAGAAAAATAGAAACTTCTCTCCTAGTTTAAGCCCTTCCTCAACCTCCATGGACCAAGCGAAGACAAATGTCCATCTCTAGAGCCACAATAATCTTGCAGAATGCTGCATGTTGATTGGCTCCAGTAAACCAGAGTCCATGGGATGGATACCTGAACAAAACCTGCACAGGTAGGAGGAAAGAAAAGACAGTGGGTACTGGGAAAAGAAACAATGGTGTCTACTACAGAAGGGACCCCAGAAATAATAAAATACCTTCTTCTTGCAGATAGGGGTGCAGAGGCCTAGAATAATAGTAGTAAGAGACTTGCCAGGGGTCTCACTGTGAATTGGGGCACAGACAGGATTGGGACCCACACCAGACCCCTCCCAGAGCAGGCTGCACTGCCTCCCTTTCTGGAGCCTTGGCAGGCCCAGGGCTAGCCAAGCCAGAGCATCCGGACCTCACCCCTCACTCAGCTGACCCAGGACGAGCTTTCCCTACTCAGAGTCCTCAGCTCAGTTCACCATTTGGCTTTCTGAGTGCTCTCTGGGGTCTGGCCACTTCTCCCTGGAACTCTGGATCAGCACCCAGGAGTGAACTTACAGCCAACCCCTGGGAGATATTTTTAGAGCAAGTAAGTGCAGCAATAACCCCTCACTTTCTCTTATGGTTCATTTCCTCTTTCACTATTAAAAGGAATAAAAACGCATCCTGGAAGGCTGCCTGATATAATCTTTGGGGAAGGAGTTGGGACCAGATGCCAGAGATATGGGCCAAGGTCAGGTGGAGTTTGCCTGTGAATCCTCCATGAGGCTCATTTGACAGAGCAGCAGATGAGCCTTGCCTCAGCCAGTCTCCAGAAGCAAGGTCTGAGTGTCATCCACATGACTTGGGCACCAGGGACTGTTCAGCAATGGGTGTCAGAGGGCCTTTCTCTCCTGGTGTGACTCAGAGACAGCAGCAGCTCCATCTCACCCCACCCCCTGAAATCACCTCCACTTTCCCATAACCCTCTCAGGAACACCTTAGGCATTTGCTCTTGTGGAATAAACAGAGGATTAATTCCACCCTTAGACATGTTTTCCTGTGGATTCTGTCTCTGCAGGCCTGTCTCTTCTGCTACAAAACAGAAATACCCCTAAGAAAGAAGATGCAATGTTGTACATTAGCACAACTTAGTTGGGTAAAAGTCTTTGGCCTGGGCTTAGAGGCCTAGGTTTGAATCCATATCTACAAGCAGAGTGATCTTGAGCAAATCATTTCTCCTCTCTGCATCTCAGCTCCTCACTTAACCCCTGGGACAAATAATGTTTTCAGGGCCTCCCTCTTTGAGCTCTTGTAAGGGTCCAATTAAATTATGGCTAAAAAAAAAAAAAAGCCCAGGGTTGTACAACAGTGGCTCAGTGGCAGAATTTTCACCTGCCATGCTGGAGACCCTAGTTTGATTTCCGGAGCCTGCCCATGCCAAAAAAAAAAAAAAAGCTGGAAAACAAACAAACAACAGTGCTTTGGAAGCTGTGAAGTTGTATTGGTCAGGTACCCTTAGGTCATGCTGTAGTAACAAATAAACCCTGAAATCTCTATGGCTTAGCACATAATTATTTCTCTCTCAGACCAACTCTGCCAGTTCCATTTTTTGGCTTTGCCACAACAACCCTTGGCCTCCCAAGTCAGGGGAGGGGAAGGAAATTCTTTAAACCTTTAACTGCTGTAGCCCCCAAAGGGTCACTTACCACCTCCATTCAGAGCCCATTGGTCAGAAATAGTACATGGTCTGCCTTACGGCAAAGAGGCTGGGAAATGTTGGGGTGCCTGAGAACACTTGGTGACCTATAATTTCTCTGTCACGAAATTGTTCTACAGGCAAGAGGAATGGTTATTATTACTGGTGTTACTATTATTTGTCATGCTGATAACCAGAGCTACTTTCTCCGACTCTGGCTCATTTTGATTGGGGATGGGGGCAGAGGCCATGGTGGAGCATAGACATTGCATATGGGACAGGAGAGGCTCCCGAAGGCACAGGGCAAAGGAGGGAAAAAGCTGAAGAAAAACTTGTTGAGTGGACATTTATGGGCGAGGGGGCCACACCCCTCCTGGTGGCATTGTCTGGTAGTTTAACTCTGGCGCTGAGGCATGACTGCTCCTTCCCAGCCTGAGGCCAGGGTCTCACTAAGACCCCGGGGCTCCCCCTGCCCCCAGCGACTACCAGGATCCTTGGCTGTCAAACTCTCTGCGGTGACATAACAGTTTTGCTTCACTAAAAAATTTCCAACCTTTCATGGACTTTTGTAAAAACGATAAAATGGAATTATCAGAACAATGACATAACCTAGAACTTAATCTAGAAAGTGACAACGGCCCAATAATCTAAATGAAATAATGTAGGAAACATCCAGTCAATAAAATAATTCTGAAAACGTTCTAGAAAATATTAAACTCTAAATAAAATAATCTAGAGACTAGAAAAATGAAATGATTTGTTGTAAGCATTTCCAAAGCACAATTTAAAAATGTGTTACTAGGAAAACCAAACAAAGGGTTTCCAAACTCGTCTGAATCGTGGTCACCAAGATGCATCCATTGATCACGTCCTTGGTTGCTGTGGCAATACACCACTGCTATAGAAGTTAAGCACTACTCTCAATTTTTGCACCTATCTCAGGGTGGGCCAGTAGCAAAGGTCAGTGGTCCAGCCCTAGTAGCCGGACCACGTTTGAGTGGCATTGTTCTAGATAGAAGGGGTCTTGGAAGGTAGAGCCCGAGGTTCCCTAAGAGGGATCCTGTAAATCCACCCTGCCACCCCTTAGTGTGGGGAGATACAAGACCCCGGAGAAGGCTGGCTGATGAATCATGCAGCCCAAGCCAGGGAACATGGAAAGGAAACTCTACAAACCAGGAATGAAATGTTTGCCCCAAGTCAGAGCCCTGACCCTAAAGGGGTCTATTTTGGGTTTTCCTCTCTCCAGACTCCCACCCAAACTCCAGTTCCAATCACTCACATTAATAGCTTCTGCCTACTCAAGTCTATATTAATTAAAGAGCAGGCTCAAGATAGGAGAGCCAAGTGTCTTATTTCATAAAGTAGATAATGTTAGAGATTTTAATTTACAAGCCGAGCTGAGACCAGGGCCTGTCTGTAGCAGAAAGAGCCGTGGAAAGCTTCTTAGTTTCTGAATGTGATATCTCCAGACTCTCTGAGTTGCCATAAATTCTGATAAAATGTCTTCCCAGCGGCAAAAGATAATTTTTATAAGCTTTTGGAAGGGACTAATAAAGCAGTAATCTACTGTCTTCCATTATTTAAAGACCTGGCTCGAGGGATGTGATTTGTAAGGGTTTTATATATAAATATATAGACGTATATTAATTATATGTCTCAATCCATCACCATCTCTGGCGAGGAAACGCAGCAGAGCTTTGGTCTCCCCAGGACAGGCCTCTTGCCTCTGCCTCTGAGCCCTCCCCGGGTAGATCCCTGGACCTCCAGGACAAGTGATCGAAGGTGACAATGCAAACACTCCTCATCCGTCCCCTCAGGGTTATCCCTCATGTCTGACAAACACAATTCCACCGTGACGTCACCTAGTGGCAATGAGGGCGACTCCATCACCGTCCAGCAATGGATGCACGTTGGGGATTTTCCCAGCTTCCCCTTGCCCACATCGTCTGGCTCAGCGGGAGGGTAGCGTGCAGCCACCGGTGGGGGTGTAACGACAAGCTTAAGCGCTGAGACCAGGAAAGCTGGTCCTCACGTCTGACTCCAAGAGCCCCGGGACCCTGCCAGGTAAAGCAGAACAGCTTTCAGAGGCGCCGGGGTTTGTATCGCTGACTCTTCAGGGCCCTTCATGCCTTCATGAAGGGTTTGAGATGCTATAGATCCAGCGCGTTCCAAGTCCCTGCCATCAGTTCCCCTGCCTGATGCGAGCCAAGAGGTGGCAAAGAGCTGGGTAAAGTGTGCACATCTTCATGCCAACACACCCTCCTTTCCTTCCTCCTTTCCTCCGTATCTCCCCAGGGTTCTTTTTCACCCTGGTCCTGTCCAAGGGGACCCAGCACTGGGACGATGCCAGTGAGGGATGGCTTTCCACACGTTATCTCTTCTCCCTTCAGCCTCACGGTCAGGACCCCCGAGGCACAGGTGAAGAAACCGAAGCTTAGGTTGGTGAGCTCTAAAGTCGAAGACAGGATTCCACTCCACGCCTGGCTGACCCCACGGCCTTGTGCAGTTTCTCCTACAAATATCGACTTATAGATAGAAAAAAATAGAAGAGGAAAGGAAAGGAGGAAGGAAGGGAGGAAGTGTTGGCACCATTTGAATTAGCCACCTGGGTCGGTTGCAGACAGCTGTGCTAGGAAGGGGAGGAGGCAGGGAGGGAGAGGCAGGGTGGGGAGACAGCCCGTGCAAGTCGGGGGTGGGGGCAAAAGACTCCCCTATGGGAAGAGACGGTGACTGGCAGTGGGCTGGAGGACCAGAAGTTGAAGGCTGGTGTCCCGATTTGGCAGCAAATTCCAACGCGAGAGGTCTCCTCAGCTCCGTGGGAAAAAGCACCCACTAGGGACTGCTGCTGGCTTGGTCCAATCCGAGTCTAGCCCAAGAAATAGTCCTGTCTCAGGGCCAGGCTTAGCTGTGCAGCCTCAGCAGGAGGAGGTGGGCTAAACCTTCTGGGCGCAGGTCTAAAAAGGGCGTGGAGGGACGTGACAAGTACCGAGTAGAGGCCAGCGGAGAAGAAAGGATTCCCCAGGTGTGGACACCAGCAGCCGCCGCTTCCCGTGCGTTCCAGCCTCCTCCTGAGACACTCGCTGTCCAGGAGTCACCAGCAGCCGAGGCCATCCAGAGCAGCTTCCTTGCAAGCCCTGGACTTCCAGACTTCCTGAAAGTCAGTGGCGTCTTTCCTGACCCTGCTTCCACTCCACCTCCCTCCGCTCTTCCAGGATTACACAATTTTCCAGCTTCCTGAGTTGAAATCCTTCCTACTCAAAAGACCAAAGAGGCTACTGCTTTTCGCAGCTGGACCCTGCTTGAGACGGAGGTGGGGTGGGGAGGGTAGGTGAGGGGTGGGATGGGGGAAGGACCACACTGACACCGTAAGAATGGAAATTTAATTCAGTTAGGGATAAAGTTACCCCTTTGCACACCTGAGGATATAGATCTATAATCAGATACACTACATATTTATGCGGTAGCCTGGGGCCTCTGGGAATTTGCTCTTCTACCTGATCATAGCTCTCCACACTCACAAGGGGCTTCCACGGCCACCACAGACCCTTGGACCCATCAGCACATCCTGCCCCATTTGCAGAGTGGAAAAGGGGGTCTCCAGCCTGCGAAGGCCCAGGAACCAGGGCCTGGGACCCCTAAGCCGATGCTTTTTCCACCACACTAGCAAATAGAATGGAGAGGGAGTGGGCAGCTGAGGAAGGCCTAAAGAGAAGGAAAAGGCCTGGGGTGAAGGAGGGTGGAGGGGGAGTTTTTGTTTAATTTCAGCCTAAGTCAAAAGTTCATGTTATTTTCCCAAGCCTGGAAACAGCTGGTTCTCTGACTTTGGAATCCGCGCAGGTCAAACACAGGCAAGGGGCAGCCGCTTTTGCTTGGCCTGCATAATGGCTTTTAAAAATTGGAATTTGTGGCCAGTGTTTAAAAATTGGAAGACTTCCATAAGAACCTGGATTTCTGGCTTCTCTTGAAATATCCGAAGGCCTTGCCTCACTAGGCCTGCAGGTCCTGGAGGGACATGGGCCTGATTCAGAGCTCACCCCAGACCCTGCCATTGGCCCCGCATTTCCCCAACCCCCCCGGGGCACCCGTTTGCCCCATGAGCCCCCGGAAGACGGGGCGCCACAGAAGAGCCCAGCCTCCGCGAGCTTCTCCGCAGAGCCCACCGGCACAGCATGGGCCCTCTTTGATTCCAGGGCTGCCTGTCCAATGTCCAGCTGCTCCTTTCCCCCACGATGATATTGCATAATTCACATGAAAGCGGATTAATATACAGTCAGGAAATTCAGACACTTGATATGACTTCTAAGAGCCTCTTTATTTGTATGAAAAAAAAGGGATCATCCCAAAATATTCACTTCTCCTCCCCTCTGGGATTTGAGGATCATCCCCCAAGACCCCTTCCCACCACCCATTTGGACGATCACCAGAGAGTCCTGTGGGCCGAGGGTGGGCAGCTTCCTGGGTACCCCATGCTGGCTGCAGGCACCCCAAGGCTTCCACGTGAAGGGCCTGAGCTTGGTGTTTATTTATTATTAAAAGCTCAGTTGCTAACTCTGAATCTCTTGCTGTGTTTTGGCTCTCGACTGAAGCCTCTCCCACAGCCCAGCTTCCCAGATCGTTTGTGTAGGGAAGTTTCCTCTCTTGGCCTGGGAGGAGATGGGCCTGTTACCCATAAAAAGCTAATGGAAGTAGTAGGCATGGAATCTGAGCCCCCCACTGGGCTCCCATTCATTGCCTGTGTGACCTTGGGCAAAGTGCTTTACTTTTCTGAGCTTTTAATTGTTCTTCCTTCAAGTAGGGGTTTGCCACACCTCAGAGAGAATTTATTTAATGGGGGAAAAATCTTGACAAATATTAAATTATATATACAAATAATGAGCAACGGTGAATCAGTCAGGGCCCTGGCAGGAAATGATGCAATCAAATGGTAGGGGGAACGGAGGTTAAGAATGGGACTGCTTACTAAGGGGTAGGTAAGGTTTGAGGATAGATGACAAGCACCCTACTGCAGTGCCCCATGGCTGTTATCCCTGGAGGTGGAGGCCAAGGGGAACTGCCATAGAACCTGGGGAGAGGCCACCGGACAGGAGCGGTGGCCTGCAGTAGGGGGCACAGCCAGTGTACCAGGGCAAGTGTAAAGGAATAAATATCCCAGCATGGTTCTCCTCCTCCCCTCCACAGCCCTGCTGGAGTCTTCCATTGGCCAAACCCAATGGGAAGCAAGAGAATGAGGAAGCCCATTGCTACTGTCTACAGGTATTAGTCTCTCGAGCCACAGAGCAAGAGATAAAAGAGTGGAGAGTGGAGGCTGGAGGGGCAGGTGGGAGACATTCAAAACCATCGGGGCAAATAGCCACCAGTCAGTGTACTTTTAACATGAGCCAGACACCAGGCCAGTGGTTGATATCACATCTCACTCCCCCCACCACCCTAGGAGGAAGGATTCTATTATTCCTCTTTTCCCGATGGGCAGACTGAGGCTCAGGCAAGCTAACTGACATGTAGGATTTGAACTCAGGTCCTCAGACTCCAAGGCCTTCCCTTTTGAGCACATTGCTGTATCGCCTCTCGAGTTGAGAAAAAGGAAACTTTATTAGGTCATCATTCATGGTCCTAGCACCAGGTCGATGCTTTCTGCACTATTTAATACTCAAGTGACAGGCCCTGTGCTGGGCACCAGGGAGATCAGTTGTGCTGGCCTCGAGGAGCTTGAAATTTATTAGTGAGGGCGGGAAGCACAGCCATGGAAGCAGGCACAGGAAGGTAAAGCGGATGGACTGTGCAGCTGGATTAGAACCTGGGAACAAGGAGACAGTCACCCCAGATGACCCCGGGGCCTGGAGTCTTGTGTTGAAAAAAGTGGGTGGTTGTGCTGGTTTGATATTAATATGTACTCCAAAAAAGCCATGTTTTAATCCTGATTCAATTTTGTGGAGGCAGCCATTTCTTTTAACCCTGATTCATTACTGTAGTTGGAAACTTGATTAGATTATCCCCTTAGAGATGTGAGTGTGGAGTCAATTGAGTGTGGCTTTTGATTAGATGGAGATGAGACTCCACCCATTCCAGGTGGTCTTGATTAGTTTGCTGGAAACCTTTAAAAGAAGAAACATTTTGGAGAGAGTCGGAAATGACAGAAGCCTCAGCGCCAACAGAAAGAGCAGATGTAGATGCTTGGAGAACAGTTGCTTCAGGGAACAGAGACACGGATGTTTGGAGATGCTTGGAGCCCAGCAGACGTTGCCATGAGATGTTAAGCAAATCAGAACCTGGTGAGAGCCAAGGGAAGCCAAGAGATGAAAGCCAGCCCTGGAGAAGCAAAGTGGGTAAGCCCCACAGGAACAGAGACTGAAAGCAATGGAGCCCAGGAGCAAGGGACAAGCAGATGCCAGCCACGTGCCTTCCCAGCTGACAGAGATGTTTCTGACCATCAGCCTTTCTTGAGTGAACGTAACCTCTTGTTGGTGCCTTAATTTGGACACTTTCACTTCCTTAGAACTATAAACTTGTAACTTATTAAATTCCTCCTTTTAAAAGCTATTCCAGGGTGGGCCATAATGGCTCAGCAGGCAGAGTTCTCACCTGCCATGCCGGAGACTCAGGTTTGATTCCTGGTGCCTGCCCATGCAAAAAAAAAAATGCTATTCCAATTCTGGTA